>CM060702.1:249400337-249618508 GCA_030686995.1 Artemisia argyi | reverse complement strand
TTCACAAAAATGGTATGTATATTACAAAAATAGAATAAAGTTCACAAATTTGCATACATGCAAAAAAGTTGCATTAATTTCAGTATCAAGGTATATAATTTGCTTAAACGGTGTACTAATTATAAAAATGCTAATGAATTCCATAAAATAGGGTACAGTATTGGGTTTTTAGTGTGTTCTTAAAATTAAAATACATCTTGTTTTCTGAGAATTGATTCTTAATATAATTGACTTTAAACATCCGACAATAGTTTTCTTAAAAATTTACTTATATCTATTGGGCTTATATTTGTATTATAGTAATGTAGTGAGTTTACATATATAGCTTAGTTTCCTCATGAAGTAAAATTTTCAGCCTTCAAAAATGACACCCATGAGACAAAATAGTTATCTTTTTCGATCATGTGTTGCTGCGGTGATGCAGTCTCTCCTTATTTTTGTTTATTATGTTTGGTTTGATATAAGAAAGATGATATTTGTGTCTTCTATATTCGGAATTGATCGAGAGATTTTAGTCACATATATCATAATTGCTCAAGTAAACCTCAATTTTGAAAACTAAGTACATGAGTACGAAACTTGAAAATAACTAACTTAAATAATGCACACTTCAATAATGGGTTTTAATTCAAAATAATGTGAACAAAAGTCACAAAAGTAGTATAATATACATAAACATTGTGTAAAAGTTAACTAAAATTAATTTTTGCAAAAAATGTATAAAGTTCACAAAAATGGTATGTATATTACAAAAATAGAATAAAGTTCACAAATTTGCATACATCCAAAAAAGTTGCATTAATTTCAGTATCAAGGTATATAATTTGCTTAAACGGTGTACTAATTATAAAAATGCTAATGAATTCCATAAAAGAGGGTACAGTATTGGTTTTTTAGTGTGTTCATAAAATTAAAATACATCTTGTTTTCTGAGAATTGATTCTTAATATAATTGACTTTAAACATACGACAATAGTTTTCTTAAAAATTTACTTATATCTATTGGGCTTATATTTGTATTATAGTAATGTAGTGAGTTTACATATATAGCTTAGTTTCCTCATGAAGTAAAATTTTCAGCCTTCAAAAATGACACCCGTGAGACAAAATAGTTATCTTTTTAGATCATGTGTTGTTGCGGTGATGCAGTCTTTCCTTATTTTTGTTTAATATGTTTGGTTTGATATAAGAAAGATGATATTTGTGTCTTCTATATTTGGAATTGATCGAGAAATTTTAGTCACATACATCATAATTGCTCAAGTAAACCTCAATTTTGAAAACTAAGTACATGAGTACGAAACTTGAAAATAACTAACTTAAATAATGCACACATCAATAATGGGTTTAAATTCAAAATAATGTGAATAAAAGTCACAAAAGTAGTATAATATACATAAACATTGTGTAAAAGTTAACTAAAATTAATTTTTGCAAAAAATGTATAAAGTTCACAAAAATGGTATGTATATTACAAAAATAGAATAAAGTTCACAAATTTGCATACATGCAAAAAAGTTTCATTAATTTCAGTATAAAGGTATATAATTTGCTTAAACGGTGTACTAATTATAAAAATGCTAATGAATTCCATAAAAGAGGTTACAGTATTGGTTTTTTAGTGTGTTCATAAAATTAAAATACATCTTGTTTTCTGAGAATCGATTCTTAATATAATTGACTTTAAACATCCGACAATAGTTTTCTTAAAAATTTACTTATATCTATTGGGCTTATATTTGTATTATAGTAATGTAGTGAGTTTACATATATAGCTTAGTTTCCTCATGAAGTAAAATTTTCAGCCTTCAAAAATGACACCCGTGAGACAAAATAGTTATCTTTTTAGATCATGTGTTGTTGCGGTGATGCAGTCTTTCCTTATTTTTGTTTAATATGTTTGGTTTGATATAAGAAAGATGATATTTGTGTCTTCTATATTTGGAATTGATCGAGAAATTTTAGTCACATACATCATAATTGCTCAAGTAAACCTCAATTTTGAAAACTAAGTACATGAGTACGAAACTTGAAAATAACTAACTTAAATAATGCACACATCAATAATGGGTTTAAATTCAAAATAATGTGAATAAAAGTCACAAAAGTAGTATAATATACATAAACATTGTGTAAAAGTTAACTAAAATTAATTTTTGCAAAAAATGTATAAAGTTCACAAAAATGGTATGTATATTACAAAAATAGAATAAAGTTCACAAATTTGCATACATGCAAAAAAGTTGCATTAATTTCAGTATCAAGGTATATAATTTGCTTAAACGGTGTACTAATTATAAAAATGCTAATGAATTCCATAAAAGAGGGTACAGTATTGGTTTTTTAGTGTGTTCATAAAATTAAAATACATCTTGTTTTCTGAGAATTGATTCTTAATATAATTGACTTTAAACATCCGACAATAGTTTTCTTAAAAATTTACTTATATCTATTGGGCTTATATTTGTATTATAGTAATGTAGTGAGTTTACATATATAGCTTAGTTTCCTCATGAAGTAAAATTTTCAGCCTTCAAAAATGACACCCATGAGACAAAATAGTTATCTTTTTCGATCATGTGTTGCTGCGGTGATGCAGTCTCTCCTTATTTTTGTTTATTATGTTTGGTTTGATATAAGAAAGATGATATTTGTGTCTTCTATATTCGGAATTGATCGAGAGATTTTAGTCACATATATCATAATTGCTCAAGTAAACCTCAATTTTGAAAACTAAGTACATGAGTACGAAACTTGAAAATAACTAACTTAAATAATGCACACTTCAATAATGGGTTTTAATTCAAAATAATGTGAACAAAAGTCACAAAAGTAGTATAATATACATAAACATTGTGTAAAAGTTAACTAAAATTAATTTTTGCAAAAAATGTATAAAGTTCACAAAAATGGTATGTATATTACAAAAATAGAATAAAGTTCATAAATTTGCATACATGCAAAAAAGTTGCATTAATTTCAGTATCAAGGTATATAATTTGCTTAAACGGTGTACTAATTATAAAAATGCTAATGAATTCCATAAAAGAGGGTACAGTATTGGTTTTTTAGTGTGTTCATAAAATTAAAATACATCTTGTTTTCTGAGAATTGATTCTTAATATAATTGACTTTAAACATCCGACAATAGTTTTCTTAAAAATTTACTTATATCTATTGGGCTTATATTTGTATTATAGTAATGTAGTGAGTTTACATATATAGCTTAGTTTCCTCATGAAGTAAAATTTTCAGCCTTCAAAAATGACACCCGTGAGACAAAATAGTTATCTTTTTAGATCATGTGTTGTTGCGGTGATGCAGTCTTTCCTTATTTTTGTTTAATATGTTTGGTTTGATATAAGAAAGATGATATTTGTGTCTTCTATATTTGGAATTGATCGAGAAATTTTAGTCACATACATCATAATTGCTCAAGTAAACCTCAATTTTGAAAACTAAGTACATGAGTACGAAACTTGAAAATAACTAACTTAAATAATGCACACTTCAATAATGGGTTTTAATTCAAAATAATGTGAACAAAAGTCACAAAAGTAGTATAATATACATAAACATTGTGTAAAAGTTAACTAAAATTAATTTTTGCAAAAAATGTATAAAGTTCACAAAAATGGTATGTATATTACAAAATAGAATAAAGTTCATAAATTTGCATACATGCAAAAAAGTTGCATTAATTTCAGTATCAAGGTATATAATTTGCTTAAACGGTGTACTAATTATAAAAATGCTAATGAATTCCATAAAAGAGGGTACAGTATTGGTTTTTTAGTGTGTTCATAAAATTAAAATACATCTTGTTTTCTGAGAATTGATTCTTAATATAATTGACTTTAAACATCCGACAATAGTTTTCTTAAAAATTTACTTATATCTATTGGGCTTATATTTGTATTATAGTAATGTAGTGAGTTTACATATATAGCTTAGTTTCCTCATGAAGTAAAATTTTCAGCTTTCAAAAATGACACCCGTGAGACAAAATAGTTATCTTTTTAGATCATGTGTTGTTGCGGTGATGCAGTCTTTCCTTATTTTTGTTTAATATGTTTGGTTTGATATAAGAAAGATGATATTTGTGTCTTCTATATTTGGAATTGATCGAGAAATTTTAGTCACATACATCATAATTGCTCAAGTAAACCTCAATTTTGAAAACTAAGTACATGAGTACGAAACTTGAAAATAACTAACATTAAATAATGCACACTTCAATAATGGGTTTTAATTCAAAATAATGTGAACAAAAGTCACAAAAGTAGTATAATATACATAAACATTGTGTAAAAGTTAACTAAAATTAATTTTTGCAAAAAATGTATAAAGTTCACAAAAATGGTATGTATATTACAAAAATAGAATAAAGTTCATAAATTTGCATACATGCAAAAAAGTTGCATTAATTTCAGTATCAAGGTATATAATTTGCTTAAACGGTGTACTAATTATAAAAATGCTAATGAATTCCATAAAAGAGGGTACAGTATTGGTTTTTTAGTGTGGTCATAAAATTAAAATACATCTTGTTTTCTGAGAATTGATTCTTAATATAATTGACTTTAAACATCCGACAATAGTTTTCTTAAAAATTTACTTAAATCTATTGGGTTTATATTTGTATTATAGTAATGTAGTGAGTTTACATATATAGCTTAGTTTCCTCATGAAGTAAAATTTTCAGCCTTCAAAAATGACACCCGTGAGACAAAATAGTTATCTTTTTAGATCATGTGTTGTTGCGGTGATGCAGTCTTTCCTTATTTTTGTTTAATATGTTTGGTTTGATATAAGAAAGATGATATTTGTGTCTTCTATATTTGGAATTGATCGAGAAATTTTAGTCACATACATCATAATTGCTCAAGTAAACCTCAATTTTGAAAACTAAGTACATGAGTACGAAACTTGAAAATAACTAACTTAAATAATGCACACATCAATAATGGGTTTAATTTCAAAATAATGTGAATAAAAGTCACAAAAGTAGTATAATATACATAAACATTGTGTAAAAGTTAACTAAATTTAATTTTTGCAAAAAATGTATATAAGTTCACAAAAATGGTATGTATATTACAAAAATAGAATAAAGTTCACAAATTTGCATACATGCAAAAAAGTTGCATTAATTTTAGTATCAAGGTATATAATTTGCTTAAACGGTGTACTAATTATAAAAATGCTAATGAATTCCATAAAAGAGGGTACAGTATTGGTTTTTTAGTGTGTTCATAAAATTAAAATACATCTTGTTTTCTGAGAATTGTGTATAAAGTTCACAAAAATTAATTTTTGCAAAAAATGTATAAAGTTCACAAAAATGGTATGTATATTACAAAAATACAATAAAGTTCACAAATTTGCATACATGCAAAAAAGTTGCATTAATTTCAGTATCAAGGTATATAATTTGCTTAAACGGTGTACTAATTATAAAAATGCTAATGAATTCCATAAAAGAGGGTACAATATTGGTTTTTTAGTGTGTTCATAAAATTAAAATACATCTTGTTTTCTGAGAATTGATTCTTAATATAATTGACTTTAAACATCCGACAATAGTTTGCTTAAAAATTTACTTATATCTATTGGGCTTATATTTGTATTATAGTAATGTAGTGAGTTTACATATATAGCTTAGTTTCCTCATGAAGTAAAATTTTCAGCCTTCAAAAATGACACCCGTGAGACAAAATAGTTATCTTTTTCGATCATGTGTTGCTGCGGTGACGCAGTCTTTCCTTATTTTTGTTTAATATGTTTGGTTTGATATAAGAAAGATGATATTTGTGTCTTCTATATTTGGAATTGATCGAGAGATTTTAGTCACATATATCATAATTGCTCAAGTAAACCTCAATTTTGAAAACTAAGTACATGAGTACGAAACTTGAAAATAACTAACTTAAATAATGCACACATCAATAATGGGTTTAAATTCAAAATAATGTGAATAAAAGTCACAAAAGTAGTATAATATGCATAAACATTGTGTAAAAGTTAACTAAAATTAATTTTTGCAAAAAATGTATAAAGTTCACAAAAATGGTATGTATATTACAAAAATAGAATAAAGTTCACAAATTTGCATACATGCAAAAAAGTTGCATTAATTTCAGTATCAAGGTATATAATTTGCTTAAACGGTGTACTAATTATAAAAATGCTAATGAATTCCATAAAATAGGGTACAGTATTGGGTTTTTAGTGTGTTCTTAAAATTAAAATACATCTTGTTTTCTGAGAATTGATTCTTAATATAATTGACTTTAAACATCCGACAATAGTTTTCTTAAAAATTTACTTATATCTATTGGGCTTATATTTGTATTATAGTAGTGTAGTGAGTTTACATATATAGCTTAGTTTCCTCATGAAGTAAAATTTTCAGCCTTCAAAAATGACACCCATGAGACAAAATAGTTATCTTTTTCGATCATGTGTTGCTGCGGTGATGCAGTCTCTCCTTATTTTTGTTTATTATGTTTGGTTTGATATAAGAAAGATGATATTTGTGTCTTCTATATTCGGAATTGATCGAGAGATTTTAGTCACATATATCATAATTGCTCAAGTAAACCTCAATTTTGAAAACTAAGTACATGAGTACGAAACTTGAAAATAACTAACTTAAATAATGCACACTTCAATAATGGGTTTTAATTCAAAATAATGTGAACAAAAGTCACAAAAGTAGTATAATATACATAAACATTGTGTAAAAGTTAACTAAAATTAATTTTTGCAAAAAATGTATAAAGTTCACAAAAATGGTATGTATATTACAAAAATAGAATAAAGTTCACAAATTTGCATACATCCAAAAAAGTTGCATTAATTTCAGTATCAAGGTATATAATTTGCTTAAACAGTGTACTAATTATAAAAATGCTAATGAATTCCATAAAAGAGGGTACAGTATTGGTTTTTTAGTGTGTTCATAAAATTAAAATACATCTTGTTTTCTGAGAATTGATTCTTAATATAATTGACTTTAAACATACGACAATAGTTTTCTTAAAAATTTACTTATATCTATTGGGCTTATATTTGTATTATAGTAATGTAGTGAGTTTACATATATAGCTTAGTTTCCTCATGAAGTAAAATTTTCAGCCTTCAAAAATGACACCCGTGAGACAAAATAGTTATCTTTTTAGATCATGTGTTGTTGCGGTGATGCAGTCTTTCCTTATTTTTGTTTAATATGTTTGGTTTGATATAAGAAAGATGATATTTGTGTCTTCTATATTTGGAATTGATCGAGAAATTTTAGTCACATACATCATAATTGCTCAAGTAAACCTCAATTTTGAAAACTAAGTACATGAGTACGAAACTTGAAAATAACTAACTTAAATAATGCACACATCAATAATGGGTTTAAATTCAAAATAAGGTGAATAAAAGTCACAAAAGTAGTATAATATACATAAACATTGTGTAAAAGTTAACTAAAATTAATTTTTGCAAAAAATGTATAAAGTTCACAAAAATGGTATGTATATTACAAAAATAGAATAAAGTTCACAAATTTGCATACATGCAAAAAAGTTGCATTAATTTCAGTATCAAGGTATATAATTTGCTTAAACGGTGTACTAATTATAAAAATGCTAATGAATTCCATAAAAGAGGGTACAGTATTGGTTTTTTAGTGTGGTCATAAAATTAAAATACATCTTGTTTTCTGAGAATTGATTCTTAATATAATTGACTTTAAACATCCGACAATAGTTTTCTTAAAAATTTACTTAAATCTATTGGGCTTATATTTGTATTATAGTAATGTAGTGAGTTTACATATATAGCTTAGTTTCCTCATGAAGTAAAATTTTCAGCCTTCAAAAATGACACCCGTGAGACAAAATAGTTATCTTTTTAGATCATGTGTTGTTGCGGTGATGCAGTCTTTCCTTATTTTTGTTTAATATGTTTGGTTTGATATAAGAAAGATGATATTTGTGTCTTCTATATTTGGAATTGATCGAGAAATTTTAGTCACATACATCATAATTGCTCAAGTAAACCTCAATTTTGAAAACTAAGTACATGAGTACGAAACTTGAAAATAACTAACATTAAATAATGCACACTTCAATAATGGGTTTTAATTCAAAATAATGTGAACAAAAGTCACAAAAGTAGTATAATATACATAAACATTGTGTAAAAGTTAACTAAAATTAATTTTTGCAAAAAATGTATAAAGTTCACAAAAATGGTATGTATATTACAAAAATAGAATAAAGTTCATAAATTTGCATACATGCAAAAAAGTTGCATTAATTTCAGTATCAAGGTATATAATTTGCTTAAACGGTGTACTAATTATAAAAATGCTAATGAATTCCATAAAAGAGGGTACAGTATTGGTTTTTTAGTGTGGTCATAAAATTAAAATACATCTTGTTTTCTGAGAATTGATTCTTAATATAATTGACTTTAAACATCCGACAATAGTTTTCTTAAAAATTTACTTAAATCTATTGGGCTTATATTTGTATTATAGTAATGTAGTGAGTTTACATATATAGCTTAGTTTCCTCATGAAGTAAAATTTTCAGCCTTCAAAAATGACACCCGTGAGACAAAATAGTTATCTTTTTAGATCATGTGTTGTTGCGGTGATGCAGTCTTTCCTTATTTTTGTTTAATATGTTTGGTTTGATATAAGAAAGATGATATTTGTGTCTTCTATATTTGGAATTGATCGAGAAATTTTAGTCACATACAACATAATTGCTCAAGTAAACCTCAATTTTGAAAACTAAGTACATGAGTACGAAACTTGAAAATAACTAACTTAAATAATGCACACATCAATAATGGGTTTAATTTCAAAATAATGTGAATAAAAGTCACAAAAGTAGTATAATATACATAAACATTGTGTAAAAGTTAACTAAATTTAATTTTTGCAAAAAATGTATATAAGTTCACAAAAATGGTATGTATATTACAAAAATAGAATAAAGTTCACAAATTTGCATACATGCAAAAAAGTTGCATTAATTTTAGTATCAAGGTATATAATTTGCTTAAACGGTGTACTAATTATAAAAATGCTAATGAATTCCATAAAAGAGGGTACAGTATTGGTTTTTTAGTGTGTTCATAAAATTAAAATACATCTTGTTTTCTGAGAATTGTGTATAAAGTTCACAAAAATTAATTTTTGCAAAAAATGTATAAAGTTCACAAAAATGGTATGTATATTACAAAAATACAATAAAGTTCACAAATTTGCATACATGCAAAAAAGTTGCATTAATTTCAGTATCAAGGTATATAATTTGCTTAAACGGTGTACTAATTATAAAAATGCTAATGAATTCCATAAAAGAGGGTACAATATTGGTTTTTTAGTGTGTTCATAAAATTAAAATACATCTTGTTTTCTGAGAATTGATTCTTAATATAATTGACTTTAAACATCCGACAATAGTTTGCTTAAAAATTTACTTATATCTATTGGGCTTATATTTGTATTATAGTAATGTAGTGAGTTTACATATATAGCTTAGTTTCCTCATGAAGTAAAATTTTCAGCCTTCAAAAATGACACCCGTGAGACAAAATAGTTATCTTTTTCGATCATGTGTTGCTGCGGTGATGCAGTCTTTCCTTATTTTTGTTTAATATGTTTGGTTTGATATAAGAAAGATGATATTTGTGTCTTCTATATTTGGAATTGATCGAGAGATTTTAGTCACATATATCATAATTGCTCAAGTAAACCTCAATTTTGAAAACTAAGTACATGAGTACGAAACTTGAAAATAACTAACTTAAATAATGCACACATCAATAATGGGTTTAAATTCAAAATAATGTGAATAAAAGTCACAAAAGTAGTATAATATGCATAAACATTGTGTAAAAGTTAACTAAAATTAATTTTTGCAAAAAATGTATAAAGTTCACAAAAATGGTATGTATATTACAAAAATAGAATAAAGTTCACAAATTTGCATACATGCAAAAAAGTTGCATTAATTTCAGTATCAAGGTATATAATTTGCTTAAACGGTGTACTAATTATAAAAATGCTAATGAATTCCATAAAATAGGGTACAGTATTGGGTTTTTAGTGTGTTCTTAAAATTAAAATACATCTTGTTTTCTGAGAATTGATTCTTAATATAATTGACTTTAAACATCCGACAATAGTTTTCTTAAAAATTTACTTATATCTATTGGGCTTATATTTGTATTATAGTAGTGTAGTGAGTTTACATATATAGCTTAGTTTCCTCATGAAGTAAAATTTTCAGCCTTCAAAAATGACACCCATGAGACAAAATAGTTATCTTTTTCGATCATGTGTTGCTGCGGTGATGCAGTCTCTCCTTATTTTCGTTTATTATGTTTGGTTTGATATAAGAAAGATGATATTTGTGTCTTCTATATTCGGAATTGATCGAGAGATTTTAGTCACATATATCATAATTGCTCAAGTAAACCTCAATTTTGAAAACTAAGTACATGAGTACGAAACTTGAAAATAACTAACTTAAATAATGCACACTTCAATAATGGGTTTTAATTCAAAATAATGTGAACAAAAATCACAAAAGTAGTATAATATACATAAACATTGTGTAAAAGTTAACTAAAATTAATTTTTGCAAAAAATGTATAAAGTTCACAAAAATGGTATGTATATTACAAAAATAGAATAAAGTTCACAAATTTGCATACATCCAAAAAAGTTGCATTAATTTCAGTATCAAGGTATATAATTTGCTTAAACGGTGTACTAATTATAAAAATGCTAATGAATTCCATAAAAGAGGGTACAGTATTGGTTTTTTAGTGTGTTCATAAAATTAAAATACATCTTGTTTTCTGAGAATTGATTCTTAATATAATTGACTTTAAACATACGACAATAGTTTTCTTAAAAATTTACTTATATCTATTGGGCTTATATTTGTATTATAGTAATGTAGTGAGTTTACATATATAGCTTAGTTTCCTCATGAAGTAAAATTTTCAGCCTTCAAAAATGACACCCGTGAGACAAAATAGTTATCTTTTTAGATCATGTGTTGTTGCGGTGATGCAGTCTTTCCTTATTTTTGTTTAATATGTTTGGTTTGATATAAGAAAGATGATATTTGTGTCTTCTATATTTGGAATTGATCGAGAAATTTTAGTCACATACATCATAATTGCTCAAGTAAACCTCAATTTTGAAAACTAAGTACATGAGTACGAAACTTGAAAATAACTAACTTAAATAATGCACACATCAATAATGGGTTTAAATTCAAAATAATGTGAATAAAAGTCACAAAAGTAGTATAATATACATAAACATTGTGTAAAAGTTAACTAAAATTAATTTTTGCAAAAAATGTATAAAGTTCACAAAAATGGTATGTATATTACAAAAATAGAATAAAGTTCACAAATTTGCATACATGCAAAAAAGTTTCATTAATTTCAGTATCAAGGTATATAATTTGCTTAAACGGTGTACTAATTATAAAAATGCTAATGAATTCCATAAAAGAGGTTACAGTATTGGTTTTTTAGTGTGTTCATAAAATTAAAATACATCTTGTTTTCTGAGAATCGATTCTTAATATAATTGACTTTAAACATCCGACAATAGTTTTCTTAAAAATTTACTTATATCTATTGGGCTTATATTTGTATTATAGTAATGTAGTGAGTTTACATATATAGCTTAGTTTCCTCATGAAGTAAAATTTTCAGCCTTCAAAAATGACACCCGTGAGACAAAATAGTTATCTTTTTAGATCATGTGTTGTTGCGGTGATGCAGTCTTTCCTTATTTTTGTTTAATATGTTTGGTTTGATATAAGAAAGATGATATTTGTGTCTTCTATATTTGGAATTGATCGAGAAATTTTAGTCACATACATCATAATTGCTCAAGTAAACCTCAATTTTGAAAACTAAGTACATGAGTACGAAACTTGAAAATAACTAACTTAAATAATGCACACATCAATAATGGGTTTAAATTCAAAATAATGTGAATAAAAGTCACGAAAGTAGTATAATATACATAAACATTGTGTAAAAGTTAACTAAAATTAATTTTTGCAAAAAATGTATAAAGTTCACAAAAATGGTATGTATATTACAAAAATAGAATAAAGTTCACAAATTTGCATACATGCAAAAAAGTTGCATTAATTTCAGTATCAAGGTATATAATTTGCTTAAACGGTGTACTAATTATAAAAATGCTAATGAATTCCATAAAAGAGGGTACAGTATTGGTTTTTTAGTGTGTTCATAAAATTAAAATACATCTTGTTTTCTGAGAATTGATTCTTAATATAATTGACTTTAAACATCCGACAATAGTTTTCTTAAAAATTTACTTATATCTATTGGGCTTATATTTGTATTATAGTAATGTAGTGAGTTTACATATATAGCTTAGTTTCCTCATGAAGTAAACTTTTCAGCCTTCAAAAATGACACCCGTGAGACAAAATAGTTATCTTTTTAGATCATGTGTTGTTGCGGTGATGCAGTCTTTCCTTATTTTTGTTTAATATGTTTGGTTTGATATAAGAAAGATGATATTTGTGTCTTCTATATTTGGAATTGATCGAGAAATTTTAGTCACATACATCATAATTGCTCAAGTAAACCTCAATTTTGAAAACTAAGTACATGAGTACGAAACTTGAAAATAACTAACTTAAATAATGCACACATCAATAATGGGTTTCAATTCAAAATAATGTGAATAAAAGTCACAAAAGTAGTATAATATACATAAACATTGTGTAAAAGTTAACTAAAATTAATTTTTGCAAAAAATGTATAAAGTTCACAAAAATGGTATGTATATTACAAAAATAGAATAAAGTTCACAAATTTGCATACATGCAAAAAAGTTTCATTAATTTCAGTATCAAGGTATATAATTTGCTTAAACGGTGTACTAATTATAAAAATGCTAATGAATTCCATAAAAGAGGTTACAGTATTGGTTTTTTAGTGTGTTCATAAAATTAAAATACATCTTGTTTTCTGAGAATCGATTCTTAATATAATTGACTTTAAACATCCGACAATAGTTTTCTTAAAAATTTACTTATATATATTGGGCTTATATTTGTATTATAGTAATGTAGTGAGTTTACATATATAGCTTAGTTTCCTCATGAAGTAAAATTTTCAGCCTTCAAAAATGACACCCGTGAGACAAAATAGTTATCTTTTTAGATCATGTGTTGTTGCGGTGATGCAGTCTTTCCTTATTTTTGTTTAATATGTTTGGTTTGATATAAGAAAGATGATATTTGTGTCTTCTATATTTGGAATTGATCGAGAGATTTTAGTCACATATATCATAATTGCTCAAGTAAACCTCAATTTTGAAAACTAAGTACATGAGTACGAAACGTGAAAATAACTAACTTAAATAATGCACACATCAATAATGGGTTTAAATTCAAAATAATGTGAATAAAAGTCACAAAAGTAGTATAATATACATAAACATTGTGTAAAAGTTAACTAAAATTAATTTTTGCAAAAAATGTATAAAGTTCACAAAAATGGTATGTATATTACAAAAATAGAATAAAGTTCACAAATTTGCATACATGCAAAAAAGTTGCATTAATTTCAGTATCAAGGTATATAATTTGCTTAAACGGTGTACTAATTATAAAAATGCTAATGAATTCCATAAAAGAGGGTACAGTATTGGTTTTTTAGTGTGTTCATAAAATTAAAATACATCTTGTTTTCTGAGAATTGATTCTTAATATAATTGACTTTAAACATCCGACAATAGTTTTGTTAAAAATTTACTTATATCTATTGGGCTTAAATTTGTATTATAGTAATGTAGTGAGTTTACATATATAGCTTAGTTTCCTCATGAAGTAAAATTTTCAGCCTTCAAAAATGACACCCGTGAGACAAAATAGTTATCTTTTTAGATCATGTGTTGTTGCGGTGATGCAGTCTTTCCTTATTTTTGTTTAATATGTTTGGTTTGATATAAGAAAGATGATATTTGTGTCTTCTATATTTGGAATTGATCGAGAAATTTTAGTCACATACATCATAATTGCTCAAGTAAACCTCAATTTTGAAAACTAAGTACATGAGTACGAAACTTGAAAATAACTAACTTAAATAATGCACACATCAATAATGGGTTTAAATTCAAAATAATGTGAATAAAAGTCACAAAAGTAGTATAATATACATAAACATTGTGTAAAAGTTAACTAAAATTAATTTTTGCAAAAAATGTATAAAGTTCACAAAAATGGTATGTATATTACAAAAATAGAATAAAGTTCACAAATTTGCATACATGCAAAAAAGTTTCATTAATTTCAGTATCAAGGTATATAATTTGATTAAACGGTGTACTAATTATAAAAATGCTAATGAATTCCATAAAAGAGGTTACAGTATTGGTTTTTTAGTGTGTTCATAAAATTAAAATACATCTTGTTTTCTGAGAATTGATTCTTAATATAATTGACTTTAAACATCCGACAATAGTTTTCTTAAAAATTTACTTATATATATTGGGCTTATATTTGTATTATAGTAATGTAGTGAGTTTACATATATAGCTTAGTTTCCTCATGAAGTAAAATTTTCAGCCTTCAAAAATGACACCCGTGAGACAAAATAGTTATCTTTTTAGATCATGTGTTGTTGCGGTGATGCAGTCTTTCCTTATTTTTGTTTAATATGTTTGGTTTGATATAAGAAAGATGATATTTGTGTCTTCTATATTTGGAATTGATCGAGAGATTTTAGTCACATATATCATAATTGCTCAAGTAAACCTCAATTTTGAAAACTAAGTACATGAGTACGAAACGTGAAAATAACTAACTTAAATAATGCACACATCAATAATGGGTTTAAATTCAAAATAATGTGAATAAAAGTCACAAAAGTAGTATAATATACATAAACATTGTGTAAAAGTTAACTAAAATTAATTTTTGCAAAAAATGTATAAAGTTCACAAAAATGGTATGTATATTACAAAAATAGAATAAAGTTCACAAATTTGCATACATGCAAAAAAGTTGCATTAATTTCAGTATCAAGGTATATAATTTGCTTAAACGGTGTACTAATTTTAAAAATGCTAATGAATTCCATTAAAGAGGGTACAGTATTGGTTTTTTAGTGTGTTCATAAAATTAAAATACATCTTGTTTTCTGAGAATTGATTCTTAATATAATTGACTTTAAGCATCCGACAATAGTTTTCTTAAAAATTTAATTATATCTATTGGGCTTATATTTGTATTATAGTAATGTAGTGAGTTTACATATATAGCTTAGTTTCCTCATGAAGTAAAATTTTCAGCCTTCAAAAATGACACCCGTGAGACAAAATAGTTATCTTTTTAGATCATGTGTTGTTGCGGTGATGCAGTCTTTCCTTATTTTTGTTTAATATGTTTGGTTTGATATAAGAAAGATGATATTTGTGTCTTCTATATTTGGAATTGATCGAGAAATTTTAGTCACATACATCATAATTGCTCAAGTAAACCTCAATTTTGAAAACTAAGTACATGAGTACGAAACTTGAAAATAACTAACTTAAATAATGCACACATCAATAATGGGTTTCAATTCAAAATAATGTGAATAAAAGTCACAAAAGTAGTATAATATACATAAACATTGTGTAAAAGTTAACTAAAATTAATTTTTGCAAAAAATGTATAAAGTTCACAAAAATGGTATGTATATTACAAAAATAGAATAAAGTTCACAAATTTGCATACATGCAAAAAAGTTTCATTAATTTCAGTATCAAGGTATATAATTTGCTTAAACGGTGTACTAATTATAAAAATGCTAATGAATTCCATAAAAGAGGTTACAGTATTGGTTTTTTAGTGTGTTCATAAAATTAAAATACATCTTGTTTTCTGAGAATCGATTCTTAATATAATTGACTTTAAACATCCGACAATAGTTTTCTTAAAAATTTACTTATATATATTGGGCTTATATTTGTATTATAGTAATGTAGTGAGTTTACATATATAGCTTAGTTTCCTCATGAAGTAAAATTTTCAGCCTTCAAAAATGACACCCGTGAGACAAAATAGTTATCTTTTTAGATCATGTGTTGTTGCAGTGATGCAGTCTTTCCTTATTTTTGTTTAATATGTTTGGTTTGATATAAGAAAGATGATATTTGTGTCTTCTATATTTGGAATTGATCGAGAGATTTTAGTCACATATATCATAATTGCTCAAGTAAACCTCAATTTTGAAAACTAAGTACATGAGTACGAAACGTGAAAATAACTAACTTAAATAATGCACACATCAATAATGGGTTTAAATTCAAAATAATGTGAATAAAAGTCACAAAAGTAGTATAATATACATAAACATTGTGTAAAAGTTAACTAAAATTAATTTTTGCAAAAAATGTATAAAGTTCACAAAAATGGTATGTATATTACAAAAATAGAATAAAGTTCACAAATTTGCATACATGCAAAAAAGTTGCATTAATTTCAGTATCAAGGTATATAATTTGCTTAAACGGTGTACTAATTATAAAAATGCTAATGAATTCCATAAAAGAGGGTACAGTATTGGTTTTTTAGTGTGTTCATAAAATTAAAATACATCTTGTTTTCTGAGAATTGATTCTTAATATAATTGACTTTAAACATCCGACAATAGTTTTGTTAAAAATTTACTTATATCTATTGGGCTTAAATTTGTATTATAGTAATGTAGTGAGTTTACATATATAGCTTAGTTTCCTCATGAAGTAAAATTTTCAGCCTTCAAAAATGACACCCGTGAGACAAAATAGTTATCTTTTTAGATCATGTGTTGTTGCGGTGATGCAGTCTTTCCTTATTTTTGTTTAATATGTTTGGTTTGATATAAGAAAGATGATATTTGTGTCTTCTATATTTGGAATTGATCGAGAAATTTTAGTCACATACATCATAATTGCTCAAGTAAACCTCAATTTTGAAAACTAAGTACATGAGTACGAAACTTGAAAATAACTAACTTAAATAATGCACACATCAATAATGGGTTTAAATTCAAAATAATGTGAATAAAAGTCACAAAAGTAGTATAATATACATAAACATTGTGTAAAAGTTAACTAAAATTAATTTTTGCAAAAAATGTATAAAGTTCACAAAAATGGTATGTATATTACAAAAATAGAATAAAGTTCACAAATTTGCATACATGCAAAAAAGTTTCATTAATTTCAGTATCAAGGTATATAATTTGATTAAACGGTGTACTAATTATAAAAATGCTAATGAATTCCATAAAAGAGGTTACAGTATTGGTTTTTTAGTGTGTTCATAAAATTAAAATACATCTTGTTTTCTGAGAATTGATTCTTAATATAATTGACTTTAAACATCCGACAATAGTTTTCTTAAAAATTTACTTATATATATTGGGCTTATATTTGTATTATAGTAATGTAGTGAGTTTACATATATAGCTTAGTTTCCTCATGAAGTAAAATTTTCAGCCTTCAAAAATGACACCCGTGAGACAAAATAGTTATCTTTTTAGATCATGTGTTGTTGCGGTGATGCAGTCTTTCCTTATTTTTGTTTAATATGTTTGGTTTGATATAAGAAAGATGATATTTGTGTCTTCTATATTTGGAATTGATCGAGAGATTTTAGTCACATATATCATAATTGCTCAAGTAAACCTCAATTTTGAAAACTAAGTACATGAGTACGAAACGTGAAAATAACTAACTTAAATAATGCACACATCAATAATGGGTTTAAATTCAAAATAATGTGAATAAAAGTCACAAAAGTAGTATAATATACATAAACATTGTGTAAAAGTTAACTAAAATTAATTTTTGCAAAAAATGTATAAAGTTCACAAAAATGGTATGTATATTACAAAAATAGAATAAAGTTCACAAATTTGCATACATGCAAAAAAGTTGCATTAATTTCAGTATCAAGGTATATAATTTGCTTAAACGGTGTACTAATTTTAAAAATGCTAATGAATTCCATTAAAGAGGGTACAGTATTGGTTTTTTAGTGTGTTCATAAAATTAAAATACATCTTGTTTTCTGAGAATTGATTCTTAATATAATTGACTTTAAGCATCCGACAATAGTTTTCTTAAAAATTTAATTATATCTATTGGGCTTATATTTGTATTATAGTAATGTAGTGAGTTTACATATATAGCTTAGTTTCCTCATGAAGTAAAATTTTCAGCCTTCAAAAATGACACCCGTGAGACAAAATAGTTATCTTTTTAGATCATGTGTTGTTGCGGTGATGCAGTCTTTCCTTATTTTTGTTTAATATGTTTGGTTTGATATAAGAAAGATGATATTTGTGTCTTCTATATTTGGAATTGATCGAGAAATTTTAGTCACATACATCATAATTGCTCAAGTAAACCTCAATTTTGAAAACTAAGTACATGAGTACGAAACTTGAAAATAACTAACTTAAATAATGCACACATCAATAATGGGTTTAAATTCAAAATAATGTGAATAAAAGTCACTAAAGTAGTATAATATACATAAACATTGTGTAAAAGTTAACTAAAATTAATTTTTGCAAAAAATGTATAAAGTTCACAAAAATGGTATGTATATTACAAAAATAGAATAAAGTTCACAAATTTGCATACATGCAAAAAAGTTTCATTAATTTCAGTATCAAGGTATATAATTTGCTTAAACGGTGTACTAATTATAAAAATGCTAATGAATTCCATAAAAGAGGTTACAGTATTGGTTTTTTAGTGTGTTCATAAAATTAAAATACATCTTGTTTTCTGAGAATTGATTCTTAATATAATTGACTTTAAACATCCGACAATAGTTTTCTTAAAAATTTACTTATATATATTGGGCTTATATTTGTATTATAGTAATGTAGTGAGTTTACATATATAGCTTAGTTTCCTCATGAAGTAAAATTTTCAGCCTTCAAAAATGACACCCGTGAGACAAAATAGTTATCTTTTTAGATCATGTGTTGTTGCGGTGATGCAGTCTTTCCTTATTTTTGTTTAATATGTTTGGTTTGATATAAGAAAGATGATATTTGTGTCTTCTATATTTGGAATTGATCGAGAGATTTTAGTCACATATATCATAATTGCTCAAGTAAACCTCAATTTTGAAAACTAAGTACATGAGTACGAAACGTGAAAATAACTAACTTAAATAATGCACACATCAATAATGGGTTTAAATTCAAAATAATGTGAATAAAAGTCACAAAAGTAGTATAATATACATAAACATTGTGTAAAAGTTAACTAAAATTAATTTTTGCAAAAAATGTATAAAGTTCACAAAAATGGTATGTATATTACAAAAATAGAATAAAGTTCACAAATTTGCATACATGCAAAAAAGTTGCATTAATTTCAGTATCAAGGTATATAATTTGCTTAAACGGTGTACTAATTATAAAAATGCTAATGAATTCCATAAAAGAGGGTACAGTATTGGTTTTTTAGTGTGTTCATAAAATTAAAATACATCTTGTTTTCTGAGAATTGATTCTTAATATAATTGACTTTAAACATCCGACAATAGTTTTCTTAAAAATTTACTTATATCTATTGGGCTTATATTTGTATTATAGTAATGTAGTGAGTTTACATATATAGCTTAGTTTCCTCATGAAGTAAAATTTTCAGCCTTCAAAAATGACACCCGTGAGACAAAATAGTTATCTTTTTAGATCATGTGTTGTTGCGGTGATGCAGTCTTTCCTTATTTTTGTTTAATATGTTTGGTTTGATATAAGAAAGATGATATTTGTGTCTTCTATATTTGGAATTGATCGAGAAATTTTAGTCACATACATCATAATTGCTCAAGTAAACCTCAATTTTGAAAACTAAGTACATGAGTACGAAACTTGAAAATAACTAACTTAAATAATGCACACATCAATAATGGGTTTAAATTCAAAATAATGTGAATAAAAGTCACAAAAGTAGTATAATATACATAAACATTGCGTAAAAGTTAACTAAAATTAATTTTTGCAAAAAATGTATAAAGTTCACAAAAATGGTATGTATATTACAAAAATAGAATAAAGTTCACAAATTTGCATACATGCAAAAAAGTTTCATTAATTTCAGTATCAAGGTATATAATTTGCTTAAACGGTGTACTAATTATAAAAATGCTAATGAATTCCATAAAAGAGGTTACAGTATTGGTTTTTTAGTGTGTTCATAAAATTAAAATACATCTTGTTTTCTGAGAATTGATTCTTAATATAATTGACTTTAAACATCCGACAATAGTTTTCTTAAAAATTTACTTATATATATTGGGCTTATATTTGTATTATAGTAATGTAGTGAGTTTACATATATAGCTTAGTTTCCTCATGAAGTAAAATTTTCAGCCTTCAAAAATAACACCCGTGAGACAAAATAGTTATCTTTTTAGATCATGTGTTGTTGCGGAGATGCAGTCTTTCCTTATTTTTGTTTAATATGTTTGGTTTGATATAAGAAAGATGATATTCGTGTCTTCTATATTTGGAATTGATCGAGAGATTTTAGTCACATATATCATAATTGCTCAAGTAAACCTCAATTTTGAAAACTAAGTACATGAGTACGAAACGTGAAAATAACTAACTTAAATAATGCACACATCAATAATGGGTTTAAATTCAAAATAATGTGAATAAAAGTCACAAAAGTAGTATAATATACATAAACATTGTGTAAAAGTTAACTAAAATTAATCTTTGCAAAAAATGTATAAAGTTCACAAAAATGGTATGTATATTACAAAAATAGAATAAAGTTCACAAATTTGCATACATGCAAAAAAGTTGCATTAATTTCAGTATCAAGGTATATAATTTGCTTAAACGGTGTACTAATTATAAAAATGCTAATGAATTCCATAAAAGAGGGTACAGTATTGGTTTTTTAGTGTGTTCATAAAATTAAAATACATCTTGTTTTCTGAGAATTGATTCTTAATATAATTAACTTTAAACATCCGACAATAGTTTGCTTAAAAATTTACTTATATCTATTGGGCTTATATTTGTATTATAGTAATGTAGTGAGTTTACATATATAGCTTAGTTTCCTCATGAAGTAAAATTTTCAGCCTTCAAAAATGACACCCGTGAGACAAAATAGTTATCTTTTTCGATCATGTGTTGCTGCGGTGATGCAGTCTCTCCTTATTTTTGTTTATTATGTTTGGTTTGATATAAGAAAGATGATATTTGTGTCTTCTATATTCGGAATTGATCGAGAGATTTTAGTCACATATATCATAATTGCTCAAGTAAACCTCAATTTTGAAAACTAAGTACATGAGTACGAAACTTGAAAATAACTAACTTAAATAATGCACACTTCAATAATGGGTTTTAATTCAAAATAATGTGAACAAAAGTCACAAAAGTAGTATAATATACATAAACATGGTGTAAAAGTTAACTAAAATTAATTTTTGCAAAAAATGTATAAAGTTCACAAAAATGGTATGTATATTACAAAAATAGAATAAAGTTCACAAATTTGCATACATGCAAAAAAAGTTGCATTAATTTCAGTATCATGGTATATAATTTGCTTAAACGGTGTACTAATTATAAAAATGCTAACGAATTCCATAAAAGAGGGTACAGTATTGGTTTTTTAGTGTGTTCATAAAATTAAAATACATCTTGTTTTCTGAGAATTGATTCTAAATATAATCGACTTTAAACATCCGACAATAGTTTTCTTAAAAATTTACTTATATCTATTGGGCTTATATTTGTATTATAGTAATGTAGTGAGTTTACATATATAGCTTAGTTTCCTCATGAAGTAAAATTTTCAGCCTTCAAAAATGACACCCGTGAGACAAAATAGTTATCTTTTTAGATCATGTGTTGTTGCGGTGATGCAGTCTTTCCTTATTTTTGTTTAATATGTTTGGTTTGATATAAGAAAGATGATATTTGTGTCTTCTATATTTGGAATTGATCGAGAGATTTTAGTCACATATATCATAATTGCTCAAGTAAACCTCAATTTTGAAAACTAAGTACATGAGTACGAAACTTGAAAATAACTAACTTAAATAATGCACACATCAATAATGGGTTTAAATCCAAAATAATGTGAATAAAAGTCACAAAAGTAGTATAATATACAAAAACATGGTGTAAAAGTTAACTAAAATTAATTTTTGCAAAAAATGTATAAAGTTCACAAAAATGGTATGTATATTACAAAAATAGAATAAAGTTCACAAATTTGCATACATGCAAAAAAGTTTCATTAATTTCAGTATCAAGGTATATAATTTGCTTAAACGGTGTACTAATGTAACACCCCCAAAATACCGCAGCGGAAGACTGTGTCATTGGGATGCTACTTCAGGGCAGAAAGTACAAGATATAGAAAACGAACTCTAAATGAGACGTTTTTGAAAAGTTACCATTCGAATAGATAAAAGTCATAGTTTACAAAACAAAGATCCCAAAGTAGAATAATACATAAGTTTTTAAAGTGTATCGAATGGTAAACGATAAAAGTGAAAGTCTCCAAAAGCATGCCCTAAGACTCTCAGCTCCGCAAACCTGCTATCGCCTTTCTAACCTGAGATAAACATGCTTAAAAGTGTCAACACAAAGGTTGGTGAGTTCATAGAGTTTGTCTTAGTACAGATGAAAAGCCTATAAAGAATGTTCACACAACAAAGGCATCGTAAATCCACTCAGTTGCAAGTCCCGCCATAAGAGACTTGTAACCTGTGTGTTTACAACCCACTGCTACAATATAATATGATTAAGATACGTATGAGTTCATAACAACAGTTAAGCAATTAGTAGTGAGTCTACACTTCATCTCCGAAGACCTCATGTTTGTATGTATGTCTCAATGGTTGTGTCCAGCAACTTAATCTGGGGCCATTGGAAGTTTGTATGTATGTATCCATGGTTGTGCCCAGCAACTTAATCTAGGGCCATTGGAAGTCTGTATGTATGATTGCTGGGTGCCATTTCCCAAAGTATAATAGTAAGTATGTGTGCATGTATCAATCATGTATGTATGTAATCAAGAATAATGGAATCAAGTATAATGTAATCAAGTATAATGTTATGTGAATCCGTACAAGTAAGCAAGTAGTAGCATGTATCTCCCCCAAAGAGTTGATAGAACAATTAAAAGAGTAGGGGCTATGACTCACCTCGAAGTAATGGTACAATGCAACGGAATGTTAAGGACAACAATGCACGGTTATCTGCCGCAACCTAAAATGAATGATGAATGATCTCCTTTAGATCACCAAATGATGTTATGAATGTCCATGCTCATGTTTCTATACCACTCTAGTCTTTGGAAAAACACTTGTGTTATCAAAAATATATAATCCAAGAATTTGGAAAATATTGCTATTAGAAAATATAATAAGCTAGTTGTAATATATATATACTTATATATATATATCGTAAGTTTCCATGTTAGCGTTGAAATACTCGGGTTGTAATCCTTGAAATGATGAAAGTATACTCGTAATAACTAATACTACATTAGTTATAAAGCTTGGTACTTAATATTACTTCTAGCTTATAAATGTACTTCGTAGTTTTTGTGCCACTTTTATTAAAAAGCTGTCAAATATAAAATGGTTTTAGCCGATATTCAAACGTGAATATCTTTGTCGTTACTTGTCCGTTTTACTTGTTCTTTATATCCACGGTTACGTCTTAGTATATAGTAATATATTTTGGAAAGTTCGGCTCCTCCGGGTTACGTCTAAAGTCTCTTTTTGTCCAATGAAAAACGTCCAACAGCAACTAATTTCCAGAAAAATACTTTTCGTCAATAATCTTGCAAAAATCATAACTTCTTCGTTATTAACTCTTTTTAATCCGTTCTTTCGCCTACGGATTCGTTTTTGAAAGTATTTTCTAAAAATTTTGCCAAAGTTTCCTTGGTGTTTACTGATTTTCCAGGTTTATACAAAACGGGACAGCATGTCTAAAATAGGTTCCAAATCAAGTTTTCAAGGTTTATAACTAATTTCTACCATCACCAAACCTCTTGTAATCACCACATAGCTAATCTAATCCTACCATACACCTTCTTAGGGTGCCATGGACTCCTAACCAAGTTATTATAGCAAGGGGATTCATAAATAAAAAGTTAGGGTTTGTATGTTTCATTTTAGACAAAATAAATGGTGGTATAGCTAGTTGTACATGGTTTTTAGCATGGAAATCATGAAATACAAGTAAATATAAGATGTTTCATGTAAAAATAAAGTTGATAACTTACTTGATAAAATGGGATGATTAGATGATGATTATGCTTGGATTTCTTGTGATGTTCTTGTTTGATTCTTGATTAGGCAAGTATAATGAACAACTTTGTAGCTTTAACTTATCAAAAATTATGGTTTGATCATGGATCTTGGGGTTTGGTCGTGGGTTTGCAAGGGAGAAAGGAGATGAGAAGATTTTTCTTCTTAGTTAAAAGTGTATGAAATGATTTTTGGTTTTGGTTAAAGTATATAATTTAGAGGTTTATTAGTATTATATTAGGAAATTAATGAATGAGGTTAAGGGGTGTTCATGTGGCCGGTTATGGTGAGCCAAGGGGGGGGGGGGGTTTGGGTACTTGTGATTTAATTAGAAAACTAGTGTAGTTTAGGTGTTAGTTTGTGTTATTCGTTAAAATCGGGTAACGGTTTTAATAGAAATAAATGTCCACAAAGTTAACCGGGATGAAATAATGTTATAATAATGTTAAAAACATATTAAAAATATGTTGGGTACATTTACTGAGTGATCGGGTGATTATTGTTTAGTTTTAACGAAAACCGTCGTTATATTCATACGCGTACGTTATAAATAAAATAAATTTCCAAAATACTGGGTAACTGAATGTTATATCTTTTATGATGTTAAAATGGATATAAAAATATGTCGGGACCATTGTGGGAATATTTAGATATATTCGTCGTGTATAAACCGGGTGTTAACGTTTACTATAAATACTTATACGTAAAAACGTTAAATGTACTGAGTATAGTAATTTGAAAATCCTGAGAGTGGTATAACATGAAAATGCTGTTATGATGATATGCAGACTATCTCCAGTCCGTATGCAGTGTCCTTAGCACTAATGAAATGAATTCGCACCTAAACCAATCCAGTTACGCGAATTTGAATACCCGTAAACTAAATTTACAATGAAATGAGTAATGCAAGTGAATGATGAAAACTTTTCCGGAAATGAATAGTGTTCAGTGAATAGTAAATTTCCCAAAAGTTTCTCAGAATATCAAACTGACCTCGAAAACGATGAATAGTAAAACGATGAATAGTGTTTTAATGAATAGTGATTTATGAATAGTGTTTTTCCAAAGTTCCCGAAATGACCTGAAATGATGAGTTGTGACAGTCTTCCCCTCAAAAAGGAACTTTGTCCCGAAGTTCAGTTAATGTTAATCAGTTAAATGTGTGTTTAAGAAAATGTGTCAAAGCTTATGTATGTGGGTTTCTATCCAACTAGGTATGTTCTCGTGGTCAGACTTGATGAGGCAAACCTTCCCAATCCCGAGCATAGTCCTCAAAAGACCTCCTTTAGGTTAATCATTTAGGTAACCAATTTTCACTTAATCCCACAACCCAATCAAACAAGAACAGTCATGAGATTAGGCTAAATCGGTTTGAGTGATGACTTTAACTTTTAGCTTGATTTTCGCAACCCAATCAAACAAGAACAGTCACTAGAACCAAGCTAAAAATCAAGGTCTGGATTCAACATCCTTGAAAAAGATCTTTTGAAAGATTGGCTCGACTTTGGAATTGCTTACACTAATCAAATTACTACCGTTAGTATGACTAAGGTTAATGCTGCTAGGTCTCAGATTAGTCAATGTTGTGTATAGGTCCTATATTAAGACTTAAGTGCTACAAAAAAATACACTAGTTGTTCAAGAGAATGTACCCGTTATGCTACCGCGGACATGTTGGGTGATAGGATTTCCTAAGAAGTAAGCTCTGCCAATTGCGGGTGGAATCTCATTGGCCTCATCTCGTGGCCCTTCAATTGCTGCTGCTAAGTTTGGACGATTGCCTCCTTGGTTAAGATTTCTTTTCAACTTAGGACAGTTGTTACGAAAGTGATCCGGGCTGTTACATTCATAGCATGTCCTTTGGTTGTTCGTCATATTGCCCACATTTGCTAGTTCTCTACACTGGTTTGTAAAATGACTAGACTGTCTGCAAAATGCACACACACGGCAGGGCGCAATCTTTTGATGATGAAAGTTACATTTCGTACATTTAGGATGCAGGCCTAAATACTCTTTCTGACCAGAATTAGTTGCCGCAAAGGTCCTTGCCCTTTTGTTGTCAGCTATTGTGCCCATTTGCTTGTTTAACTCGCTTGTTCCCTTCCTTTTATCACTGTTCCTCAAGCTTCCATTTCTAACCATCTCATCTGTTAGAGTCCCTGCTCTCAATATTGCACTCTGAATTGTAGAAGGCTCAGTTGTTTTCACAGTCCCACGAATTTCTGGGACAAGACCATATATGTACCTCTCGATCCTCTTGGACTCAGGGGTAACTAGGTGTGGAACTAGTCTGGCTAATTCATGGAATCGATCTGTGTAGGCTGCATGTCCAGCCCCTATCATAGAGTGATGATAGAGTTCATCCTCCAGCTTCTGCATCTCGTTATCCGGGCAGTATTCCTCTTTTAATAATGCCTTAAAATCGTCCCATGTCATACCTACAGCTGCCGCTCTACCCCTAGCTTGAATCTGCGTATTCCACCATGTCAATGCCTTTCCTGATAGTAAGCACATGGAATACTTCACCATTTGATGTGCTGCACAGTTACTAATGTCAATCACCGTCTCCATCTTTTCAACCCATCGAGTATACGCCAACGCGCCTCCTACACCATTGAAATCAATTGGCTTGCATGACGTAAATTCCTTATACGTACATCCAGTCCTAATGATGTTGTTGCCATTACCATTCTGGCCTATACCATTGGTGTTGTTAATTCCGCTTTCGTGGTACTAAATGTCAGAGATGAGGGAAAACCGTTGATTAACCAAAGTCTATACTTAACATCCTCGTATATAATACCGTGCTACCAGTTGTTTCCTAAGTTGTGCCAACACCGATCTACATCTGCATAGTCATATGTCCACGTGTGTCGTGAAGCACTTATAATTATGTTGGCCACCACAATTATAAATGTTTCCTTTCACAAGTGTACATATCACCATGCACACATATCTCAGTGGTAGACGTTGCTTAAATGGGCATCTAGGGAATGTCACGCTTAGTACAAAGGAACAAAGGATTCTCCCTTAAGTGTTAAAATCACCGGGAAGTCTAGTTTCTAACGGTTTCTCCAAAGTATCTAATAGCGTAGGTCTAAAAATAAATTACCAACAAGCGTATGTGTATGTAAAGTGCAAGGCGATAGGGAGGAGAGTCTACATGTATGTAGTTATAGTCTAGACTCTAAAACAACCTAGTTCTCTATAACCAAGGCTCTGGTACCAATCTGTAACACCCCCAAAATACCGCAGCGGAAGACTGTGTCATTGGGATGCTACTTCAGGGCACAAAGTACAAGATATAGAAAACGAACTCTAAATGAGACGTTTTTGAAAAGTTACCATTCGAATAGATAAAAGTCATAGTTTACAAAACAAAGATCCCAAAGTAGAATAATACATAAGTTTTTAAAGTGTATCGAATGGTAAACGATAAAAGTGAAAGTCTCCAAAAGCATGCCCTAAGACTCTCAGCTCCACAAACCTGCTATCGCCTTTCTAACCTGAGATAAACATGCTTAAAAGTGTCAACACAAAGGTTGGTGAGTTCATAGAGTTTGTCTTAGTACAGATGAAAAGCCTATAAAGAATGTTCACACAGCAAAGGCATCGTAAATCCACTCAGTTGCAAGTCCCGCCATAAGAGACTTGTAACCTGTGTGTTTACAACCCACTGCTACAATATAATATGATTAAGATACGTATGAGTTCATAACAACAGTTAAGCAATTAGTAGTGAGTCTACACTTCATCTCCGAAGACCTCATGTTTGTATGTATGTCTCAATGGTTGTGTCCAGCAACTTAATCTGGGGCCATTGGAAGTTTGTATGTATGTATCCATGGTTGTGCCCAGCAACTTAATCTAGGGCCATTGGAAGTCTGTATGTATGATTGCTGGGTGCCATTTCCCAAAGTATAATAGTAAGTATGTGTGCATGTATCAATCATGTATGTATGTAATCAAGAATAATGGAATCAAGTATAATGTAATCAAGTATAATGTTATGTGAATCCGTACAAGTAAGCAAGTAGTAGCATGTATCTCCCCCAAAGAGTTGATAGAACAATTAAAAGAGTAGGGGCTATGACTCACCTCGAAGTAATGGTACAATGCAACGGAATGTTAAGGACAACAATGCACGGTTATCTGCCGCAACCTAAAATGAATGATGAATGATCTCCTTTAGATCACCAAATGATGTTATGAATGTCCATGCTCATGTTTCTATACCACTCTAGTCTTTGGAAAAACACTTGTGTTATCAAAAATATATAATCCAAGAATTTGGAAAATATTGCTATTAGAAAATATAATAAGCTAGTTGTAATATATATATATACTTATATATATATATATCGTAAGTTTCCATGTTAGCGTTGAAATACTCGGGTTGTAATCCTTGAAATGATGAAAGTATACTCGTAATAACTAATACTACATTAGTTATAAAGCTTGGTACTTAATATTACTTCTAGCTTATAAATGTACTTCGTAGTTTTTGTGCCACTTTTATTAAAAAGCTGTCAAATATAAAATGGTTTTAGCCGATATTCAAACGTGAATATCTTTGTCGTTACTTGTCCGTTTTACTTGTTCTTTATATCCACGGTTATGTCTTAGTATATAGTAATATATTTTGGAAAGTTCGGCTCCTCCGGGTTACGTCTAAAGTCTCTTTTTGTCCAATGAAAAACGTCCAACAGCAACTAATTTCCAGAAAAATACTTTTCGTCAATAATCTTGCAAAAATCATAACTTCTTCGTTATTAACTCTTTTTAATCCGTTCTTTCGCCTACGGATTCGTTTTTGAAAGTATTTTCTAAAAATTTTGCCAAAGTTTCCTTGGTGTTTACTGATTTTCCAGGTTTATACAAAACGGGACAGCATGTCTAAAATAGGTTCCAAATCAAGTTTTCAAGGTTTATAACTAATTTCTACCATCACCAAACCTCTTGTAATCACCACATAGCTAATCTAATCCTACCATACACCTTCTTAGGGTGCCATGGACTCCTAACCAAGTTATTATAGCAAGGGGATTCATAAATAAAAAGTTAGGGTTTGTATGTTTCATTTTAGACAAAATAAATGGTGGTATAGCTAGTTGTACATGGTTTTTAGCATGGAAATCATGAAATACAAGTAAATATAAGATGTTTCATGTAAAAATAAAGTTGATAACTTACTTGATAAAATGGGATGATTAGATGATGATTATGCTTGGATTTCTTGTGATGTTCTTGTTTGATTCTTGATTAGGCAAGTATAATGAACAACTTTGTAGCTTTAACTTATCAAAAATTATGGTTTGATCATGGATCTTGGGGTTTGGTCGTGGGTTTGCAAGGGAGAAAGGAGATGAGAAGATTTTTCTTCTTAGTTAAAAGTGTATGAAATGATTTTTGGTTTTGGTTAAAGTATATAATTTAGAGGTTTATTAGTATTATATTAGGAAATTAATGAATGAGGTTAAGGGGTGTTCATGTGGCCGGTTATGGTGAGCCAAGGGGGGGGGGGGTTTGGGTACTTGTGATTTAATTAGAAAACTAGTGTAGTTTAGGTGTTAGTTTGTGTTATTCGTTAAAATCGGGTAACGGTTTTAATAGAAATAAATGTCCACAAAGTTAACCGGGATGAAATAATGTTATAATAATGTTAAAAACATATTAAAAATATGTTGGGTACATTTACTGAGTGATCGGGTGATTATTGTTTAGTTTTAACGAAAACCGTCGTTATATTCATACGCGTACGTTATAAATAAAATAAATTTCCAAAATACTGGGTAACTGAATGTTATATCTTTTATGATGTTAAAATGGATATAAAAATATGTCGGGACCATTGTGGGAATATTTAGATATATTCGTCGTGTATAAACCGGGTGTTAACGTTTACTATAAATACTTATACGTAAAAACGTTAAATGTACTGAGTATAGTAATTTGAAAATCCTGAGAGTGGTATAACATGAAAATGCTGTTATGATGATATGCAGACTATCTCCAGTCCGTATGCAGTGTCCTTAGCACTAATGAAATGAATTCGCACCTAAACCAATCCAGTTACGCGAATTTGAATACCCGTAAACTAAATTTACAATGAAATGAGTAATGCAAGTGAATGATGAAAACTTTTCCGGAAATGAATAGTGTTCAGTGAATAGTAAATTTCCCAAAAGTTTCTCAGAATATCAAACTGACCTCGAAAACGATGAATAGTAAAACGATGAATAGTGTTTTAATGGATAGTGATTTATGAATAGTGTTTTTCCAAAGTTCCCGAAATGACCTGAAATGATGAGTTGTGACAACTAATTATAAAAATGCTAATGAATTCCATAAAAGAGGGTACAGTATTGGTTTTTTAGTGTGTTGATAAAATTAAAATACATCTTGTTTTCTGAGAATCGATTCTTAATATAATTGACTTTAAACATCCGACAATAGTTTGCTTAAAAATTTACTTATATCTATTGGGCTTATATTTGTATTATAGTAATGTAGTGAGTTTACATATATAGCTTAGTTTCCTCATGAAGTAAAATTTTCAGCCTTCAAAAATGACACCCGTGAGACAAAATAGTTATCTTTTTCGATCATGTGTTGCTGCGGTGATGCAGTCTCTCCTTATTTTTGTTTATTATGTTTGGTTTGATATAAGAAAGATGATATTTGTGTCTTCTATATTCGGAATTGATCGAGAGATTTTAGTCACATATATCATAATTGCTCAAGTAAACCTCAATTTTGAAAACTAAGTACATGAGTACGAAACTTGAAAATAACTAACTTAAATAATGCACACTTCAATAATGGGTTTTAATTCAAAATAATGTGAACAAAAGTCACAAAAGTAGTATAATATACATAAACATTGTGTAAAAGTTAACTAAAATTAATTTTTGCAAAAAATGTATAAAGTTCACAAAAATGGTATGTATATTAAAAAAATAGAATAAAGTTCACAAATTTGCATACATGCAAAAAAGTTGCATTAATTTCAGTATCAAGGTATATAATTTGCTTAAACGGTGTACTAATTATAAAAATGCTAATGAATTCCATAAAAGAGGGTACAGTATTGGTTTTTTAGTGTGTTCATAAAATTAAAATACATCTTGTTTTCTGAGAATTGATTCTTAATATAATTGACTTTAAACATCCGACAATAGTTTTCTTAAAAATTTACTTATATCTATTGGGCTTATATTTGTATTATAGTAATGTAGTGAGTTTACATATATAGCTTAGTTTCCTCATGAAGTAAAATTTTCAGCCTTCAAAAATGACACCCGTGAGACAAAATAGTTATCTTTTTAGATCATGTGTTGTTGCGGTGATGCAGTCTTTCCTTATTTTTGTTTAATATGTTTGGTTTGATATAAGAAAGATGATATTTGTGTCTTCTATATTTGGAATTGATCGAGAAATTTTAGTCACATACATCATAATTGCTCAAGTAAACCTCAATTTTGAAAACTAAGTACATGAGTACGAAACTTGAAAATAACTAACTTAAATAATGCACACATCAATAATGGGTTTAAATTCAAAATAATGTGAATAAAAGTCACAAAAGTAGTATAATATACATAAACATTGTGTAAAAGTTAACTAAAATTAATTTTTGCAAAAAATGTATAAAGTTCACAAAAATGGTATGTATATTACAAAAATAGAATAAAGTTCACAAATTTGCATACATGCAAAAAAGTTTCATTAATTTCAGTATCAAGGTATATAATTTGCTTAAACGGTGTACTAATTATAAAAATGCTAATGAATTCCATAAAAGAGGTTACAGTATTGGTTTTTTAGTGTGTTCATAAAATTAAAATACATCTTGTTTTCTGAGAATTGATTCTTAATATAATTGACTTTAAACATCCGACAATAGTTTTCTTAAAAATTTACATATATCTATTGGGCTTATATTTGTATTATAGTAATGTAGTGAGTTTACATATATAGCTTAGTTTCCTCATGAAGTAAAATTTTCAGCCTTCAAAAATGACACCCGTGAGACAAAATAGTTATCTTTTTAGATCATGTGTTGTTGCGGTGATGCAGTCTTTCCTTATTTTTGTTTAATATGTTTGGTTTGATATAAGAAAGATGATATTTGTGTCTTCTATATTTGGAATTGATCGAGAGATGTTAGTCACATATACCATAATTGCTCAAGTAAACCTCAATTTTGAAAACTAAGTACATGAGTACGAAACGTGAAAATAACTAACTTAAATAATGCACACATCAATAATGGGTTTAAATTCAAAATAATGTGAATAAAAGTCACAAAAGTAGTATAATATACATAAACATTGTGTAAAAGTTAACTAAAATTAATTTTTGCAAAAAATGTATAAAGTTCACAAAAATGGTATGTATATTACAAAAATAGAATAAAGTTCACAAATTTGCATACATGCAAAAAAGTTGCATTAATTTCAGTATCAAGGTATATAATTTGCTTAAACGGTGTACTAATTATAAAAATGCTAATGAATTCCATAAAAGAGGTTACAGTATTGGTTTTTTAGTGTGTTCATAAAATTAAAATACATCTTGTTTTCTGAGAATTGATTCTTAATATAATTGACTTTAAACATCCGACAATAGTTTTCTTAAAAATTTACATATATCTATTGGGCTTATATTTGTATTATAGTAATGTAGTGAGTTTACATATATAGCTTAGTTTCCTCATGAAGTAAAATTTTCAGCCTTCAAAAATGACACCCGTGAGACAAAATAGTTATCTTTTTAGATCATGTGTTGTTGCGGTGATGCAGTCTTTCCTTATTTTTGTTTAATATGTTTGGTTTGATATAAGAAAGATGATATTTGTGTCTTCTATATTTGGAATTGATCGAGAGATGTTAGTCACATATACCATAATTGCTCAAGTAAACCTCAATTTTGAAAACTAAGTACATGAGTACGAAACGTGAAAATAACTAACTTAAATAATGCACACATCAATAATGGGTTTAAATTCAAAATAATGTGAATAAAAGTCACAAAAGTAGTATAATATACATAAACATTGTGTAAAAGTTAACTAAAATTAATTTTTGCAAAAAATGTATAAAGTTCACAAAAATGGTATGTATATTACAAAAATAGAATAAAGTTCACAAATTTGCATACATGCAAAAAAGTTGCATTAATTTCAGTATCAAGGTATATAATTTGCTTAAACGGTGTACTAATTATAAAAATGCTAATGAATTCCATAAAAGAGGGTACAGTATTGGTTTTTTAGTGAGTTCATAAAATTAAAATACATCTTGTTTTCTGAGAATTGATTCTTAATATAATTAACTTTAAACATCCGCAATAGTTTGCTTAAAAATTTACTTATATCTATTGGGCTTATATTTGTATTATAGTAATGTAGTGAGTTTACATATATAGCTTAGTTTCCTCATGAAGTAAAATTTTCAGCCTTCAAAAATGACACCCGTGAGACAAAATAGTTATCTTTTTCGATCATGTGTTGCTGCAGTGATGCAGTCTCTCCTTATTTTTGTTTATTATGTTTGGTTTGATATAAGAAAGATGATATTTGTGTCTTCTATATTCGGAATTGATCGAGAGATTTTAGTCACATATATCATAATTGCTCAAGTAAACCTCAATTTTGAAAACTAAGTACATGAGTACGAAACTTGAAAATAACTAACTTAAATAATGCACACTTCAATAATGGGTTTTAATTCAAAATAATGTGAACAAAAGTCACAAAAGTAGTATAATATACATGAACATGGTGTAAAAGTTAACTAAAATTAATTTTTGCAAAAAATGTATAAAGTTCACAAAAATGGTATGTATATTACAAAAATAGAATAAAGTTCACAAATTTGCATACATGCAAAAAAAGTTGCATTAATTTCAGTATCAAGGTATATAATTTGCTTAAACGGTGTACTAATTATAAAAATGCTAATGAATTCCATAAAAGAGGGTACAATATTGGTTTTTTAGTGTGTTCAAAAAATTAAAATACATCTTGTTTTCTGAGAATTGATTCTTAATATAATTGACTTTAAACATCCGACAATAGTTTTCTTAAAAATTTACTTATATCTATTGGGCTTATATTTGTATTATAGTAATGTAGTGAGTTTACATATATAGCTTAGTTTCCTCATGAAGTAAAATTTTCAGCCTTCAAAAATGACACCCGTGAGACAAAATAGTTATCTTTTTAGATCATGTGTTGTTGCGGTGATGCAGTCTTTCCTTATTTTTGTTTAATATGTTTGGTTTGATATAAGAAAGATGATATTTGTGTCTTCTATATTTGGAATTGATCGAGAGATTTTAGTCACATATATCATAATTGCTCAAGTAAACCTCAATTTTGAAAACTAAGTACATGAGTACAAAACTTGAAAATAACTAACTTAAATAATGCACACATCAATAATGGGTTTAAATTCAAAATAATGTGAATAAAAGTCACAAAAGTAGTATAATATACAAAAACATGGTGTAAAAGTTAACTAAAATTAATTTTTGCAAAAAATGTATAAAGTTCACAAAAATGGTATGTATATTACAAAAATAGAATAAAGTTCACAAATTTGCATACATGCAAAAAAGTTGCATTAATTTCAGTATCAAGGTATATAATTTGCTTAAACGGTGTACTAATTATAAAAATTCTAATGAATTCCATAAAAGAGGGTACAGTATTGGTTTTTTAGTGTGTTCATAAAATTAAAATACATCTTGTTTTCTGAGAATTGATTCTTAATATAATTGACTTTAAACATCCGACAATTGTTTGCTTAAAAATTTACTTATATCTATTGGGCTTATATTTGTATTATAGTAATGTAGTGAGTTTACATATATAGCTTAGTTTTCTCATGAAGTAAAATTTTCAGCCTTCAAAAATGACACCCGTGAAACAAAATAGTTATCTTTTTCGATCATGTGTTGCTACGGTGATGCAGTCTTTCCTTATTTTTGTTTAATATGTTTGGTTTGATATAAGAAAGATGATATTTGTGTCTTCTATATTCGGAATTGATCGAGAGATTTTAGTCACATATATCATAATTGCTCAAGTAAATCTCAATTTTCAAAACTAAGTACATGAGTACAAAACTTGAAAATAACTAACTTAAAAAATGCACACTTCAATAATGGGTTTAAATTCAAAATAATGTGAATAAAAGTCACAAAAGTAGTATAATATACATAAACATTATGTAAAAGATAACTGAAATTAATTTTTACAAAAAATGTATAAAGTTCACAAAAATGGGATGTATATTACAAAAATAGAATAAAGTTCACAAATTTGCATACATGCAAAAAAGTTGCATTAATATCAGTATCAAGGTATATAATTTGCTTAAACGGTGTACTGCTTATAAAAATGCTAATGAATTCCATAAAAAAGGGTACAATATTTGTTTTTTAGTGTGTTCATAAAATTAAAAGACATCTTGTTTTCTGAGAATTGATTCTTAATATAATTGACTTTAAACATCCGACAATAGTTTGCTTAAAAATTTACTTATATCTATTGGGCTTATATTTTTATTATAGTAATGTAGTGAGTTTACATATATAGCTTAGTTTCCTCATGAAGTAAAATTTTCAGCCTTCAAAAATGACACCCGTGAGACAAAATAGTTATCTTTTTTGATCATGTGTTGTTGCGGTGATGTAGTCTCTCCTTATTTTTGTTTAATATGTTTGGTTTGATATAAGAAAGATGATATTTGTGTCTTCTATATTCAGAATTGATCGAGAGATTTTAGTCACATATATCATAATTGCTCAAGTAAACCTCAATTTTGAAAACTAAGTACATGAGTACGAAACTTGAAAATAACTAACATAAATAATGCACACTTCAATAATGGGTTTAAATTCAAAATAATGTGAATAAAAGTCACAAAAGTAGTATAATATACATAAACATTATGTAAAAGTTAACTAAAATTAATTTTTGCAAAAAATGTATAAAGTTAACAAAAATGGTATGTATATTACAAAAATAAAATAAAGTTCACAAATTTGCATACATGCAAAAGAGTTGCATTAATATCATTATCAAGGTATGGGGTTCAGGGTTTCGGGTTTGGGGTTTGTGGTTTCTGTTTAGGGTTTAGGGTTTAGATCAATCGGGTTTTGGGTTTCGGGTTTCGATTTGGGGTTTGGGGTTTGGGATTTGTGGATTAGGCTTTTGGGTTTAGGGTTTACAAACATAAGCCTAATAGATCTAAGTAAATTTTTAAGCAACCTATTCTCGGATGTTTAAAGTCAGTTATATTATGAATCAATACTCAAAAAACAAGATGTATTTTAATTTTATGAACACACTAAAAAATCAATATTGTACCCTCTTTTATGGAATTCATTAGCATTTTTATAAGCAGTACACCGTTTAAGCAAATTATATACCTTGATACTGATATTAATGCAACTTTTTTGTATGTATGCAAATTTGTGAACTTTATTCTATTTTTGTAATATAGATACCATTTTTGTGAACTTTATACATTTTTTGCAAAAATTAATTTTAGTTAACTTTTACATAATGTTTATGTATATTATACTACTTTTATGACTTTTATTCACATTATTTTGAATTTAAACCCATTATTGAAGTGTGCATTATTTAAGTTAGTTATTTTCAAGTTTCGTACTCATGTACTTAGTTTTCAAAATTGAGGTTTACTTGAGCAATTATGATATATGTGACTAAAATCTCTCGATCAATTCCGAATATAGAAGACACAAATTGTCACACCCCCAAAATCGGGTCCAGCGGAAGCATACGTGTAGCTGGGGTGTAACTCAATTGGTATTACAGCACAAGTACAAAATTGGTTTTCACTTCAATCATTTAGAGTAAAATCGTTTAACTAAAAGTATTGAGTTTACATTGTTTAAAATTAGTGCGGAAGTAGGCCCTTAAAAGTAGTTTAAAACGGTCCCCATATAAATAATCAGAGTCTTCTATGACCATGCCATGCCCTGCCAAAACCTCCAGTAGCGTGCCATAAGTTAAAACCTGAAAATACATGCTAAAGTGTCAACACGAGGTTGGTGAGTTCATAGAGTTGTTAAACAAATAAAGTTTATGCATAAGTATAAAAGTTTCCCAGCAAAGGCATCGTAAATCCACTCAGTTACAAGTCCCGCCATAAGAGCCTTGTAACCTGTGTGCTTACAACCCACTGCTACAATATATAGTATGAGTAAAACATGTATAAGTTCATCACAACAGTTAAGCAATTAGTCGTGAGTCTACACTTCATCTCCGAAGACCTCACGTTTGTATGTATATTTCCATGGTTGTGCCCAGCAACTAAATCTGGGGCCATTGGAAGTCTCAATGGTTGTGTCCAGCAACTTAATCTGGGGCCATTGGAAGTATGTATGTATGTCTCCATGGTTGTGCCCAGCAACTTAATCTGGGGCCATTGGAAGTCTCAAGAATACACCATCACAGTTTAGTATAACACAGTTAAGTATATCACAATCACGTATGTATGAAATCAAGTATAAAACAATCAAGAATAAAAGTTTTGAGTATCAAGAAAGTATGTTTTGAGTATTTATACTAGTAAGCAAGTAGTTGAGCATGTATCTCCCCCAAAGAGTTAAAACAAGTATAAAGAGTAAAAGTGGGGCTATGACTCACCTGGTGCGATAGCTACGATGACAAAAGTGGATACACAGAAATGAGGTTCGATCTCTAACCGCAACCTAATAGAAATGATAGTGATCTACTTAGATCATGAAAGGATGTAATGAATGCACATGCACATGAAGTCTATACCACTCGTACTTTGAAAATAATAGTTATCGTTGAAATTCAATGTTTTCCGATACTTGGTGAAAATAAGCCCAATTAGCTTCGTAAAGACTAGTCGTGTAATAATATATAAAGTGTTAGTGTTTGGTCTTGGCGTTTTGAAAACCTTGAGATGTCATCTCATTGATGGGTTAATAAACTTTTGATGGTACGTGCCTCAACGGCTAGGAAGGACGGTTCTCCATTGTTCGTTTGGTGTAAGTATATTGTTTAGTGCGCAAAATATTCTCTATTAGAAAAGCTGTCAAAAATATATATAGTTCGTCTAGTTTCAAACGTGTATATCTTAGTCGTTATAAGCCCGTTTTCTATGTTCTTTATATTCCCGGAATCGTGGGACAACATACTAACATATTTTTGATAAGTCGGGATGGCTAGATTTAGTTTTATGCCTCGAAACAGTCGTGACAACTGTTCATCAGCAAAGGATTTTCAGAAAAATAGTTTTCGTCGTTAAACTCGTTTTTAGCGTATCTCCTTCGTTATTAACTCGTTTTTATCCCCGTTTTCGGCTATAGTTTCGTATCGGAGAGTATTTTCTAAATCTTTGGTCAAAAGTTACACCCTTGCCCCTGATCTTTCCACGTTTTCCAAAAAGGGACAGCAGGTTTTTATATATGTTTAGAATCCATTTTTAATGTTCCAAACTAGTTTCTAATCCAACCAAACCACTTTCAATCACCACAAATCTAGTCTAATCTTACCATACACCTTCTTAGGGTGTCATGGGTTCCTAAACATCATCAATCTAGTGGATCTAACAAGGATCTAACTATAATCCATTTCTAGAGTTCAAAAGTTAGATATATATATAAATGAGTGGTATAAACTAACATATGCATAGAGATCTTGAATGGAAATCATATTATGATAAAAATAACATGAAGAAATGATGAAAAAGAGTTTGACAACTTACAAGAAAGATTAGTGAGCTTATGGAGATGAAAACTTATAAAACCCTTAGGTTTTTACCACAAAACCCAAACAAGAACAACAAAAGGGACAAGATAATAACTTGATCTTGGAAAACCCATGGTTTCTTCCTTGTGTTCATCCTTGGCCGATCCACCCAAGAGGAGAGAAAGAAAGAAAGTTTACTTGCATATGTAAAAATGGTAATTGTGAGAAATGGGTGAAAAAGTTTAATATATATTTAGGGGACAAAAGTTAGGTTAGCATTAAATTGAGTTGGTGTGGTTTAGGCTTATTAGGACCAAAAGGAGGGAAAAGGGGAGTTGTGTTGGTGATTTAATTAGAGATTTAGTGGTAGTATTATGTAGTATTTGGTTAGTTTTAGTTTTAATCGGGTACCGGGTTTGTTAGAAATAAATTTTATCGGAGTTAACCGGGACATAATAAAGTCATAAAATTTGTAAAAATATGTTGGGTACAAGTATTGGGTGTTTGGATGATTATCGTTTAGTTTTTAAGAAAACCGTCGTAATTATATTAAACGTACGATACGAATTAAATAAATTTCCAAAATAACGGGTAAATGAATTTTATAATTTTTGTATCATTATTATGAGTGTAAAAATGTCTTAGGACCATAGTTGGGATTGTCGGACCAATTATTCAAAATAATAGTTCATAAGATAACGTTTATTAGGTAAATAATCGTATGTTTACAGAAATGACGCAACTCACGCATAAATGACAAATTTTCTCCGGAGGTGAATAGTGTTTTATGAATAGTAAAATTTTAAAACGCTTCTCAGAATATCAAACTGACCTCAAAAACGATGAATAGTAAAATGATGAATAGTGATCGATGAATAGTAACCGATGAATAGTAAATGTGAAAGTTCGGGAAAAGACCAGAATTTACGAGTTGTGACAGTCTCTACCCCTTAAGGGAACTTCGTCCCGAAGTTCAGTTAACGTTGGTCTCCGAAGTGTTATAAAGGTGAAGATTTCATGAGATGAAATGACAAGTTGACGTGTTTCTAGGCGGCGGTTCACGAGGTGATGAAAAGTATAAGCGTTCTGACAACGAGGGTATACACACACATAAATGAAGCATTTGGAAATTGAGTTGAGGATTCAATTCAGACAGAATTTTATTATAACCATTCTCAGTGTTGCATAATTCATTTCTGAGTCGGATATAGGTAGTCAGCCTATGTCCCACTATCCCGGGTTGAATATAGGTGACTAGTCTATATTCCACCGAGGTTCCATGAATTTTGAAATACTCAGCTCAGTTATACTAAGACTATGTCCTTCACAAATACCAAGACGTTCAGAAAGACTAAGGCAGGTGACCAAACTCGAGGTCAAATGATGAAACTTCGCAAGGAGATACATACCAGGGTGACATATATTGTACGTGCACATGCTTATATGAAAGACAATGATAGAAATCAACTAGAATAAGTGAGTATAATATACCAGATAATGAGACACAAATCTCATCACCTAAGTCAGCAACAAACCACAAGTGAGGCTTCAGTTTGGCAGGCAGGCACGTGACGGTCATAGGGTTAAGTTTTTCATAAAAGTAGCTATAGTCTAGGTTTTAAAAACACTTAGTTCGCTATAGCCGAAGCTCTGATACCAATCTGTCACACCCCCAAAATCGGGTCCAGCGGAAGCATACGTGTAGCTGGGGTGTAACTCAATTGGTATTACAGCACAAGTACAAAATTGGTTTTCACTTCAATCATTTAGAGTAAAATCGTTTAACTAAAAGTATTGAGTTTACATTGTTTAAAATTAGTGCGGAAGTAGGCCCTTAAAAGTAGTTTAAAACGGTCCCCATATAAATAATCAGAGTCTTCTATGACCATGCCATGCCCTGCCAAAACCTCCAGTAGCGTGCCATAAGTTAAAACCTGAAAATACATGCTAAAGTGTCAACACGAGGTTGGTGAGTTCATAGAGTTGTTAAACAAATAAAGTTTATGCATAAGTATAAAAGTTTCCCAGCAAAGGCATCGTAAATCCACTCAGTTACAAGTCCCGCCATAAGAGCCTTGTAACCTGTGTGCTTACAACCCACTGCTACAATATATAGTATGAGTAAAACATGTATAAGTTCATCACAACAGTTAAGCAATTAGTCGTGAGTCTACACTTCATCTCCGAAGACCTCACGTTTGTATGTATATTTCCATGGTTGTGCCCAGCAACTAAATCTGGGGCCATTGGAAGTCTCAATGGTTGTGTCCAGCAACTTAATCTGGGGCCATTGGAAGTATGTATGTATGTCTCCATGGTTGTGCCCAGCAACTTAATCTGGGGCCATTGGAAGTCTCAAGAATACACCATCACAGTTTAGTATAACACAGTTAAGTATATCACAATCACGTATGTATGAAATCAAGTATAAAACAATCAAGAATAAAAGTTTTGAGTATCAAGAAAGTATGTTTTGAGTATTTATACTAGTAAGCAAGTAGTTGAGCATGTATCTCCCCCAAAGAGTTAAAACAAGTATAAAGAGTAAAAGTGGGGCTATGACTCACCTGGTGCGATAGCTACGATGACAAAAGTGGATACACAGAAATGAGGTTCGATCTCTAACCGCAACCTAATAGGAATGATAGTGATCTACTTAGATCATGAAAGGATGTAATGAATGCACATGCACATGAAGTCTATACCACTCGTACTTTGAAAATAATAGTTATCGTTGAAATTCAATGTTTTCCGATACTTGGTGAAAATAAGCCCAATTAGCTTCGTAAAGACTAGTCGTGTAATAATATATAAAGTGTTAGTGTTTGGTCTTGGCGTTTTGAAAACCTTGAGATGTCATCTCATTGATGGGTTAATAAACTTTTGATGGTACGTGCCTCAACGGCTAGGAAGGACGGTTCTCCATTGTTCGTTTGGTGTAAGTATATTGTTTAGTGCGCAAAATATTCTCTATTAGAAAAGCTGTCAAAAATATATATAGTTCGTCTAGTTTCAAACGTGTATATCTTAGTCGTTATAAGCCCGTTTTCTATGTTCTTTATATTCCCGGAATCGTGGGACAACATACTAACATATTTTTGATAAGTCGGGATGGCTAGATTTAGTTTTATGCCTCGAAACAGTCGTGACAACTGTTCATCAGCAAAGGATTTTCAGAAAAATAGTTTTCGTCGTTAAACTCGTTTTTAGCGTATCTCCTTCGTTATTAACTCGTTTTTATCTCCGTTTTCGGCTATAGTTTCGTATCGGAGAGTATTTTCTAAATCTTTGGTCAAAAGTTACACCCTTGCCCCTGATCTTTCCACGTTTTCCAAAAAGGGACAGCAGGTTTTTATATATGTTTAGAATCCATTTTTAATGTTCCAAACTAGTTTCTAATCCAACCAAACCACTTTCAATCACCACAAATCTAGTCTAATCTTACCATACACCTTCTTAGGGAGTCATGGGTTCCTAAACATCATCAATCTAGTGGATCTAACAAGGATCTAACTATAATCCATTTCTAGAGTTCAAAAGTTAGATATATATATAAATGAGTGGTATAAACTAACATATGCATAGAGATCTTGAATGGAAATCATATTATGATAAAAATAACATGAAGAAATGATGAAAAAGAGTTTGACAACTTACAAGAAAGATTAGTGAGCTTATGGAGATGAAAACTTATAAAACCCTTAGGTTTTTACCACAAAACCCAAACAAGAACAACAAAAGGGACAAGATAATAACTTGATCTTGGAAAACCCATGGTTTCTTCCTTGTGTTCATCCTTGGCCGATCCACCCAAGAGGAGAGAAAGAAAGAAAGTTTACTTGCATATGTAAAAATGGTAATTGTGAGAAATGGGTGAAAAAGTTTAATATATATTTAGGGGACAAAAGTTAGGTTAGCATTAAATTGAGTTGGTGTGGTTTAGGCTTATTAGGACCAAAAGGAGGGAAAAGGGGAGTTGTGTTGGTGATTTAATTAGAGATTTAGTGGTAGTATTATGTAGTATTTGGTTAGTTTTAGTTTTAATCGGGTACCGGGTTTGTTAGAAATAAATTTTATCGGAGTTAACCGGGACATAATAAAGTCATAAAATTTGTAAAAATATGTTGGGTACAAGTATTGGGTGTTTGGATGATTATCGTTTAGTTTTTAAGAAAACCGTCGTAATTATATTAAACGTACGATACGAATTAAATAAATTTCCAAAATAACGGGTAAATGAATTTTATAATTTTTGTATCATTATTATGAGTGTAAAAATGTCTTAGGACCATAGTTGGGATTGTCGGACCAATTATTCAAAATAATAGTTCATAAGATAACGTTTATTAGGTAAATAATCGTATGTTTACAGAAATGACGCAACTCACGCATAAATGACAAATTTTCTCCGGAGGTGAATAGTGTTTTATGAATAGTAAAATTTTAAAACGCTTCTCAGAATATCAAACTGACCTCAAAAACGATGAATAGTAAAATGATGAACAGTGATCGATGAATAGTAACCGATGAATAGTAAATGTGAAAGTTCGGGAAAAGACCAGAATTTACGAGTTGTGACACAAATATCATCTTTCTTATATCAAACCAAACATATTAAACAAAAATAAGGAGAGACTGCATCATCGCAACAACACATGATCGAAAAAGATAACTATTTTGTCTCACGGGTGTCATTTTTGAAGGCTGAAAATTTTACTTCATGAGGAAACTAAGCTATATATGTAAACTCACTACATTACTATAATACAAATATAAGCCAAATAGATATAAGTAAATTTTTAAGCAAACTATTGTCGGATGTTTAAAGTCAATTATATTAAGAATCAATTCTCAGAAAACAAGATGTATTTTAATTTTATGAACACACTAAAAAACCAATACTGTACCCTCTTTAATGGAATTCATTAGTATTTTTATAAGCAGTACACCGTTTAAGCAAATTATATACCTTGATACTGATATTAATGCAACTTTTTTGTATGTATGCAATTTTGTGAACTTTATTCTATTTTTGTAATATACATACCATTTTTGTGAACTTTATACATTTTTTGCAAAAATTAATTTTAGTTACCTTTTACATAATGTTTATGTATATTATACTACTTTTGTGACTTTTATTCACATTATTTTGAATTTAAACCCATTATTGAAGTGCGCATTATTTAAGTTAATTATTTTCAAGTTTCGTACTCATGTACTTCGTTTTCAAAATTGAGGTTTACTTGAGCAATTATGATATATGTGACTAAAATCTCTCAATCAATTCCGAATATAGAAGACACAAATATCATCTTTCTTATATCAAACCAAACATATTAAACAAAAATAAGGAGAGACTGCATCACCGCAACAACACATGATCGAAAAAGATAACTATTTTGTCTCACGGGTGTAATTTTTGAAGGCTGAAAATTTTACTTCATGAGGAAACTAAGCTATATATGTAAACTCACTACATTACTATAATACAAATATAAGCCCAATAGATATAAGTAAATTTTTAAGCAAACTATTGTCGGATGTTTAAAGTCAATTATATTAAGAATCAATTCTCAAAAAACAAGATGTATTTTAATTTTATGAACACACTAAAAAACCAATATTGTACCCTCTTTTATGGAATTCATTAGCATTTTTATAATTAGTACACCGTTTAAGCAAATTATATACCTTGATACTGAAATTAATGCAACTTTTTTGCATGTATGCAAATTTGTGAACTTTATTCTATTTTTGTAATATACATACCATTTTTGTGAACTTCATACATTTTTTGCAAAAATTAATTTTAGTTAACTTTTACATAATGTTTATGTATATTATACTACTTTTGTTACTTTTATTCACATTATTTTGAATTTAAACCCATTATTGAAGTGTGCATTATTTATGTTAGTTATTTTCAAGTTTCGTACTCATGTACTTAGTTTTCAAAATTGAGGTTTACTTGAGCAATTATGATATATGTGACTAAAATCTCTCGATCAATTCCAAATATAGAAGACACAAATATCATCTTTCTTATATCAAAACAAACATATTAAACAAAAATAAGGAGAGACTGCAACACCGCAACAACACATGACCGAAAAAGATAACTATTTTGTCTCACGGGTGTCATTTTTCAAAGGCTGAAAATTTTACTTCATGGGGAAAGTAAGCTATATATGTAAACTCACTACATTACTATAATACAAATATAAGCCCAATAGATATAATAAATTTTTAAGCAAACTATTGTCGGATGTTTAAAGTCAATTATATTAAGAATCAATTCTCAGAAAACAAGATGTATTTTAATTTTATTAACACACTAAAAAACCAATACTGTACCCTCTTTTATGGAATTCATTAGCATTTTTATAATTAGTACACCGTTTAAGCAAATTATATACCTTGATACTGATATTAATGCAACTTTTTTGCATGTATGCAAATTTGGGAACTTTATTCCATTTTTGTAATATACATACCATTTTTGTCAACTTTATACATTTTTTGAAAAAATTAATTATAGTTAACTTTTACACAATGTTTATGTATATTATACTACTTTTGTGACTTTTATTCACATTATTTTGAATTTAAACCCATTATTGAAGTGTGCATTATTTATGTTAGTTATTTTCAAGTTTCGTACTCATGTACTTAGTTTTCAAAATTGAGGTTTACTTGAGCAATTATGATATATGTGACTAAAATCTCTCGATCAATTCCGAATATAGAAGACACAAATATCATCTTTCTAATATCAAACCAAACATATTAAACAAAAATAAGGAGAGACTGCAACACCACATGACCGAAAAAGATAACTAGTTTGTCTCACGGGTGTCATTTTTGAAGGCTGAAAATTTTACTTCATGAGGAAACTAAGCTATATATGTAAACTCACTACATTACTATAATACAAATATAAGCCCAATAGATATAAGTAAATTTTTAAGCAAACTATTGTCGGATGTTTAAAGTCAATTATATTAAGAATCAATTCTCAGAAAACAAGATATATTTTAATTTGATGAACACACTAAAAAACCAATACTGTACCCTATTTTATGGAATTCTTTAGCATTTTTATAAGCAGTACACCGTTTAAGCAAATTATATACCTTGATACTGATATTAATGCAACTTTTTGCATGTATGCAAATCTGTGAACTTTATTCTATTTTTGTAATATACATCCCATTTTTGTGAACTTTATACATTTTTTGCAAAAATTAGTTTTAGTTAACTTTTACACAATGTTTATGTATATTATACTACTTTTATGACTTTTATTCACATTATTTTGAATTTAAACCCATTATTGAAGTGTGCATTACTTAAGTTAGTTATTTTCCAGTTTCTTACTCATGTACTTAGTTTTCAAAATTGAGGTTTTCTTGAGCAATTATGATATATGTGACTAAAATCTCTCAATCAATTCCAAATATAGAAAACACAAATATCATCTTTCTTATATCAAACCAAACATATTAAACAAAAATAAGGAGAGACTGCAACACCGCAACAACACATGACCGAAAAAAATAAACATTTTGTCTCACGGGTGTCATTTTTGAAGGCTGAAAATTTTACTTCATGAGGAAACTAAGCTATATATGTAAACTCACTACATTACTATAATACAAATATAAGCCCAATAGATATAAGTAAATTTTTAAGCAAACTATTGTCGGATGTTTAAAGTCAATTATATTAAGAAACAATTCTCAGAAAACAAGATGTATTTTAATTTTATGAACACACTAAAAAACCAGTACTGTACCCTCTTTTATGGAATTCATTAGCATTTTTATAAGCAGTACACCGTTTAAGTAAATTATATACCTTGATACTGATATTAATGCAACTTTTTTGCATGTATACAAATTTGTGAACTTTATTCTATTTTTGTAATATAGATACCATTTTTGTGAACTTTATACATTTTTTGCAAAAATTAATTTATTTAACTTTTACACAATGTTTATGTATATTATACTACTTTTGTGACATTTATTCACATTATTTTAAATTTAAACCCATTATTGAAGTGTGCATTATTTAAGTTAGTTATTTTCAAGTTTCGTACTCATGTACTTAGTTTTCAAAATTGAGGTTTACTTGAGAAATTATGATATATGTGACTAAAATCTCTCGATCAATTCCAAATATAGAAGACACAAATATCATCTTTCTTATATCAAACCAAACATATTAAACAAAAATAAGGAGAGACTGCAACACCGCAACATCACATGACCGAAAAAGATAACTATTTTGTCTCACGGGTGTCATTTTTGAAGGCTGAAAATTTTACTTCATGAGGAAACTAAGCTATATATGTAAACTCACTACATTACTATAATACAAATATAAGCCTAATAGATCTAAGTAAATTTTTAAACAACCTATTCTCGGATGTTTAAAGTCAGTTATATTAAGAAGCAATACTCAAAAAACAAGATGTATTTTAATTTTATGAACACACTAAAAAACCAATATTATACCCTCTTTTATGGAATTCATTAGCATTTTTATAAGCAGTACACCGTTTAAGCAAATTATATACCTTGATACTGATATTAATGCAACTTTTTTGCATGTATGCAAATTTGTGAACTTTATTCTATTTTTGTAATATGCATACTATTTTTGTGAACTTTATACATTTTTTGCAAAAATTAATTTTAGTTAACTTTTACACAATGTTTATGTATATTATACTACTTTTGTGACTTTTATTCACATTATTTTGAATTTAAACCCATTATTGAAGTGTGCATTATTTAAGTTAGTTATTTTCAAGTTTCGTACTCATGTACTTAGTTTTCAAAATTGAGGTTTACTTAAGCAATTATGATATATGTGACTAAAATCTCTCGATTAATACCAAATATAGAAGACACAAATATCGTCTTTCTTATATCAAACCAAACATATTAAACAAAAATAAGGAGAGACTGCAACACCGCAACAACACATGACCGAAAAGGATAACTATTTTGTCTCACGGGTGTCATTTTTGAAGGCTGAAAATTTTACTTCATGAGGAAACTAAGCTATATATGTAAACTCACTACATTTCTATAATACAAATATAAGCCCAATAGATATAAGTAAATTTTTAAGCAAACTATTGTCGGATGTTTAAAGTCAATTATATTAAGAATCAATTCTCAAAAAACAAGGTGTATTTTACTTTTATGAACACACTGAAAAAACAATACTGTACCCTCTTTTATGGAATTTATTAGCCGTTCTATAATCATTACACCGTTTAAGCAAATTATATTTAGGGTTTCGTGTTCGGGGTATGGGGTTTAGGGTTCAGGGTTTAGGGTTCAGGGTTTAGGGTTCAGGGTTTGGGGTTCAGGGTTTAGGGTTCAGGGTTTGGCGTTTGGGGTTTGGGTTTGGGTTTGGGGTTTGGGGTTTGTGGTTTGGGTTTAGGGTTTAGGGTTTAGGGTTTAGATCAATCGGGTGTTGGGTTTCGGGTTTCGGTTTGGGTTTGGGGTTTGGGATTTGGGGTTTAGGCTTTTGGGTTTAGGGTTTACAAACATAAGCCTAATAGATATAAGTAAATTTTTAAGAAAACTATTGTCGGATGTTTAAAGTCAATTATATTAAGAATTAATTCTCAGAAAACAAGATGTATTTTAATTTTATGAACACACTAAAAAACCAATACTGTACCCTCTTTTATGGAATTCATTAGCATTTTTATAAGCAGTACACCGTTTAAGCAAATTATATACATTGATACTGATATTAATGCAACTTTTTTGCATGTATGCAAATTTGTGAACTTTATTCTATTTTTGTAATATACATACTATGTTTGTGAAATTTATACATTTTTTACAAAAATTAATTTTAGTTAACTTTTACACAATGTTTATGTATATTATACTACTTTTGTGACTTTTATTCACATTATTTTGAATTTAAACCCATTATTGATGTGTGCATTATTTAAGTTAGTTATTTTCAAGTTTCGTACTCATGTACTTAGTTTTCAAAATTGAGGTTTACTTGAGCAATTATGATATATGTGACTAAAATCACTCGATCAATTCCGAATATAGAAGACACAAATATCATCTTTCTTATATCATACCAAACATATTAAACAAAAATAAGGAGAGACTGCATCACCGTAGCAACACATGATCGAAAAAGATAACTATTTTGTCTCACGGGTGTCATTTTTGAAGGCTAAAAATTTTACTTCATGAGGAAACTAAGCTATATATGTAAAGTCACTACATTACTATAATACAAATATAAGCCCAATAGATATAAGTAAATTTTTAAGCAAACTATTGTCGGATGTTTAAAGTCAATTATATTAAGAATCAATTCTCAAAAAACAAGATGTATTTTAATTTTATGAACACATCGAAAACACAATACTGTACCCTATTTTATGGAATTCATTAGCAATTTTATAATCATTACAGCGTTTAAGAAAATTATATTTAGGGTTTCGTGTTTGGGGTTTAGGGTTTAGGGTTCAAGGATGGGGTTCAGGGTTCAGGGTTCAGGGTTTAGGGTTTAGGGTTTGTGGTTTGGGGTTTGGGGTTTGCGTTAAGGGTTTAGGTTTTAGGGTTTTGGGTTTAGATCTATCGGGTTTTGGGTTTCGGGTTTCGGTTTGGGGTTTGGGGTTTGGGGTTTTGGATTTGGGGTTTAGGCTTTTGGGTTTAGGGTTTACAAACATAAGCCTAATAGATCTAAATAAATTTTTAAGCAACCTATTCTCGGATGTTTAAAGTCAGTTATATTAAGAATCAATACTCAAAAAACAAGATGTATTTTAATTTTATGAACACACTAAAAAATCAATACTGTGCCCTCTTTTATGGAATTCATTAGCATTTTATAAGCAGTACACCGTTTAAGCAAATTATATACCTTGATACTGATATTAATGCAACTTTTTTGCATGTATGCAAATTTGTGAACCTTATTCTATTTTTGTAATATACATACCATTTTTGTGAACTTTATACATTTTTTGCAAAAATTAATTTTAGTTAACTTTTACATAATGTTTTTGTATATTATACTACTTTTTTGACTTTTATTCACATTATTTTGAATTTAAACCCATTATTGAAGTGTGCATTATTTAAGTTAGTTATTTTCAAGTTTCGTACTCATGTACTTAGTTTTCAAAATTGAGGTTTACTTGAGCAATTTTGATATATGTGACTAAAATCACTCGATCAATTCCGAATATAGAAGACACAAATATCATCTTTCTTATATCAAACCAAACATATTAAACAAAAATAAGGAGAGACTACATCACCGCAACAACACATGACCGAAAAAGATAACTATTTTGTCTCACGGGTGTCATTGTTGAAGGCTAAAAATTTTACTTCATGAGGAAACTAAACTATATATGTAAAGTCACTACATTATTATAATACAATTATAAGCCCAATAGATATAAGTAAATTTTTAAGCAAACTATTGTCAGATGTTTAAAGTCAATTATATTAAGAATCAATTCTCAAAAAACAAGATGTATTTTAATTTTATGAACACATCGAAAAAACAATACTGTACCCTATTTTATGGAATTCATTAGCCATTTTATAATCATTACAGCGTTTAAGCAAATTATATTTAGGGTTTCGTGTTTGGGGTTTGGATTTTAGGGTTCAAGGATGGGGTTCAGGGTTTAGGGTTCAAGGTTCAGGGTTCAGGGTGTAGGGTGTAGGGTTTAGGGTTTGGGGTTTGGGGTTTGTGGTTTGGGGTTTGGGGTTTGGGTTAAGGGTTTAGGTTTTAGGGTTTAGATCTATCGGGTTTTGGGTTTCGGGTTTCGGTTTGGGGTTTGGGGTTTGGGGTTTGGGATTTGGGGTTTAGGCTTTTGGGTTTAGGGTTTACAAACATAAGCCTAATAGATCTAAATAAATTTTTAACCAACCTATTCTCGGATGTTTAAAGTCAGTTATATTAAGAATCAATACTCAAAAAATAAGATGTATTTTAATTTTATGAACACACTAAAAAATCAATATTGTACCCTCTTTTATGGAATTCATTAGCATTTTTATAAGCAGTACACCGTTTAAGCAAATTATATACCTTGATACTGATATTAATGCAACTTTTTTGCATGTATGCAAATTTGTGAACCTTATTCTATTTTTGTAATATACATACCATTTTTGTGAACTTTATACATTTTTTGCAAAAATTAATTTTAGTTAACTTTTACATAATGTTTTTGTATATTATACTACTTTTTTGACTTTTATTCACATTATTTTGAATTTAAACCCATTATTGAAGTGTGCATTATTTAAGTTAGTTATTTTCAAGTTTCGTACTCATGTACTTAGTTTTCAAAATTGAGGTTTACTTGAGCAATTATGATATATGTGACTAAAATCTCTCGATCAATTCTGAATATAGAAGACACAAATATCATCTTTCTTATTTCAAACCAAACATATTAAACAAAAATAAGGAGAGACTGCATCACCGCAACATCACATGACCGAAAAAGATAACTATTTTGTCTCACGGGTGTCATTGTTGAAGGCTAAAAATTTTACTTCATGAGGAAACTAAGCTATATATGTAAAGTCACTACATTATTATAATACAATTATAAGCCCAATAGATATAAGTAAATTTTTAAGCAAACTATTGTCGGATGTTTAAAGTCAATTATATTAAGAATCAATTCTCAAAAAACAAGATGTATTTTAATTTTATGAACACATCGAAAAAACAATACTGTACCCTATTTTATGGAATTCATTAGCCATTTTATAATCATTACAGCGTTTAAGCAAATTATATTTAGGGTTTCCTGTTTGGGGTTTGGGGTTTTGGGTTCAAGGATGGGGTTCAGGGTTTAGGGTTCAAGGTTCAGGGTTCAGGGTGTAGGGTGTAGGGTTTAGGGTTTGGGGTTTGGGGTTTGTGGTTTGGGGTTTGGGGTTTGGGTTAAGGGTTTAGGTTTTGGGGTTTAGGGTTTAGATCCATCGGGTTTTGGGTTTCGGGTTTCGGTTTGGGGTTTGGGGTTTGGGGTTTGGGATTTGGGGTTTAGGCTTTTGGGTTTAGGGTTTACAAACATAAGCCTAATAGATCTAAATAAATTTTTAAGCAACCTATTCTCGGATGTTTAAAGTCAGTTATATTAAGAATCAATACTCAAAAAATAAGATGTATTTTAATTTTATGAACACACTAAAAAATCAATACTGTACCCTCTTTTATGGAATTCATTAGCATTTTTATAAGCAGTACACCGTTTAAGCAAATTATATACCTTGATACTGATATTAATGCAACTTTTTTGCATGTATGCAAATTTGTGAACCTTATTCTATTTTTGTAATATACATACCATTTTTGTGAACTTTATACATTTTTTGCAAAAATTAATTTTAGTTAACTTTTACATAATGTTTTTGTATATTATACTACTTTTTTGACTTTTATTCACATTATTTTGAATTTAAACCCATTATTGAAGTGTGCATTATTTAAGTTAGTTATTTTCAAGTTTCGTACTCATGTACTTAGTTTTCAAAATTGAGGTTTACTTGAGCAATTATGATATATGTGACTAAAATCTCTCGATCAATTCCGAATATAGAAGACACAAATATCATCTTTCTTATATCAAACCAAACATATTAAACAAAAATAAGGAGAGACTGCATCACCGCAACATCACATGACCGAAAAAGATAACTATTTTGTCTCACGGGTGTCATTGTTGAAGGCTAAAAATTTTACTTCATGAGGAAACTAAGCTATATATTTAAAGTCACTACATTATTATAATACAATTATAAGCCCAATAGATATAAGTAAATTTTTAAGCAAACTATTGTCGGATGTTTAAAGTCAATTATATTAAGAATCAATTCTCAAAAAACAAGATGTATTTTAATTTTATGAACGCATCGAAAAAACAATACTGTACCCTATTTTATGGAATTCATTAGCCATTTTATAATCATTACAGCGTTTAAGCAAATTAAATTTAGGGTTTCATGTTTGGGGTTTGGGGTTTAGGGTTCAAGGATGGGGTTCAGGGTTTAGGGTTCAAGGTTCAGGGTTCAGGGTGTAGGGTGTAGGGTTTAGGGTTTGGGGTTTGGGGTTTGTGGTTTGGGGTTTGGGGTTTGGGTTAAGGGTTTAGGTTTTGGGGTTTAGGGTTTAGATCCATCGGGTTTTGGGTTTCGGGTTTCGGTTTGGGGTTTGGGGTTTGGGGTTTGGGATTTGGGGTTTAGGCTTTTGGGTTTAGGGTTTACAAACATAAGCCTAATAGATCTAAATAAATTTTTAAGCAACCTATTCTCGGATGTTTAAAGTCAGTTATATTAAGAATCAATACTCAAAAAATAAGATGTATTTTAATTTTATGAACACACTAAAAAATCAATACTGTACCCTCTTTTATGGAATTCATTAGCATTTTTATAAGCAGTACACCGTTTAAGCAAATTATATACCTTGATACTGATATTAATGCAACTTTTTTGCATGTATGCAAATTTGTGAACCTTATTCTATTTTTGTAATATACATACCATTTTTGTGAACTTTATACATTTTTTGCAAAAATTAATTTTAGTTAACTTTTACATAATGTTTTTGTATATTATACTACTTTTTTGACTTTTATTCACATTATTTTGAATTTAAACCCATTATTGAAGTGTGCATTATTTAAGTTAGTTATTTTCAAGTTTCGTACTCATGTACTTAGTTTTCAAAATTGAGGTTTACTTGAGCAATTATGATATATGTGACTAAAATCTCTCGATCAATTCCGAATATAGAAGACACAAATATCATCTTTCTTATATCAAACCAAACATATTAAACAAAAATAAGGAGAGACTGCATCACCGCAACATCACATGACCGAAAAAGATAACTATTTTGTCTCACGGGTGTCATTGTTGAAGGCTAAAAATTTTACTTCATGAGGAAACTAAGCTATATATTTAAAGTCACTACATTATTATAATACAATTATAAGCCCAATAGATATAAGTAAATTTTTAAGCAAACTATTGTCGGATGTTTAAAGTCAATTATATTAAGAATCAATTCTCAAAAAACAAGATGTATTTTAATTTTATGAACGCATCGAAAAAACAATACTGTACCCTATTTTATGGAATTCATTAGCCATTTTATAATCATTACAGCGTTTAAGCAAATTAAATTTAGGGTTTCATGTTTGGGGTTTGGGGTTTAGGGTTCAAGGATGGGGTTCAGGGTTTAGGGTTCAAGGTTCAGGGTTCAGGGTGTAGGGTGTAGGGTTTAGGGTTTGGGGTTTGGGGTTTGTGGTTTGGGGTTTGGGGTTTGGGTTAAGGGTTTAGGTTTTGGGGTTTAGGGTTTAGATCCATCGGGTTTTGGGTTTCGGGTTTCGGTTTGGGGTTTGGGGTTTGGGGTTTGGGATTTGGGGTTTAGGCTTTTGGGTTTAGGGTTTACAAACATAAGCCTAATAGATCTAAATAAATTTTTAAGCAACCTATTCTCGGATGTTTAAAGTCAGTTATATTAAGAATCAATACTCAAAAAATAAGATGTATTTTAATTTTATGAACACACTAAAAAATCAATACTGTACCCTCTTTTATGGAATTCATTAGCATTTTTATAAGCAGTACACCGTTTAAGCAAATTATATACCTTGATACTGATATTAATGCAACTTTTTTGCATGTATGCAAATTTGTGAACCTTATTCTATTTTTGTAATATACATACCATTTTTGTGAACTTTATACATTTTTTGCAAAAATTAATTTTAGTTAACTTTTACATAATGTTTTTGTATATGATACTACTTTTTTGACTTTTATTCACATTATTTTGAATTTAAACCCATTATTGAAGTGTGCATTATTTAAGTTAGTTATTTTCAAGTTTCGTACTCATGTACTTAGTTTTCAAAATTGAGGTTTACTTGAGCAATTATGATATATGTGACTAAAATCTCTCGATCAATTCCGAATATAGAAGACACAAATATCATCTTTCTTATATCAAACCAAACATATTAAACAAAAATAAGGAGAGACTGCATCACCGCAACATCACATGACCGAAAAAGATAACTATTTTGTCTCACGGGTGTCATTGTTGAAGGCTAAAAATTTTACTTCATGAGGAAACTAAGCTATATATTTAAAGTCACTACATTATTATAATACAATTATAAGCCCAATAGATATAAGTAAATTTTTAAGCAAACTATTGTCGGATGTTTAAAGTCAATTATATTAAGAATCAATTCTCAAAAAACAAGATGTATTTTAATTTTATGAACGCATCGAAAAAACAATACTGTACCCTATTTTATGGAATTCATTAGCCATTTTATAATCATTACAGCGTTTAAGCAAATTAAATTTAGGGTTTCATGTTTGGGGTTTAGGGTTTAGGGTTCAAGGATGGGGTTCAGGGTTTAGGGTTCAAGGTTCAGGGTTCAGGGTGTAGGGTGTAGGGTTTAGGGTTTAGGGTTTGGGGTTTGGGGTTTGGGGTTTGGGTTAAGGGTTTAGGTTTTGGGGTTTAGGGTTTAGATCCATCGGGTTTTGGGTTTCGGGTTTCGGTTTGGGGTTTGGGGTTTGGGGTTTGGGATTTGGGGTTTAGGCTTTTGGGTTTAGGGTTTACAAACATAAGCCTAATAGATCTAAATAAATTTTTAAGCAACCTATTCTCGGATGTTTAAAGTCAGTTATATTAAGAATCAATACTCAAAAAATAAGATGTATTTTAATTTTATGAACACACTAAAAAATCAATACTGTACCCTCTTTTATGGAATTCATTAGCATTTTTATAAGCAGTACACCGTTTAAGCAAATTATATACCTTGATACTGATATTAATGCAACTTTTTTGCATGTATGCAAATTTGTGAACCTTATTCTATTTTTGTAATATACATACCATTTTTGTGAACTTTATACATTTTTTGCAAAAATTAATTTTAGTTAACTTTTACATAATGTTTTTGTATATTATACTACTTTTTTGACTTTTATTCACATTATTTTGAATTTAAACCCATTATTGAAGTGTGCATTATTTAAGTTAGTTATTTTCAAGTTTCGTACTCATGTACTTAGTTTTCAAAATTGAGGTTTACTTGAGCAATTATGATATATGTGACTAAAATCTCTCGATCAATTCCGAATATAGAAGACACAAATATCATCTTTCTTATATCAAACCAAACATATTAAACAAAAATAAGGAGAGACTGCATCACCGCAACATCACATGACCGAAAAAGATAACTATTTTGTCTCACGGGTGTCATTGTTGAAGGCTAAAAATTTTACTTCATGAGGAAACTAAGCTATCTATGTAAAGTCACTACATTATTATAATACAATTATAAGCCCAATAGATATAAGTAAATTTTTAAGCAAACTATTGTCGGATGTTTAAAGTCAATTATATTAAGAATCAATTCTCAAAAAACAAGATGTATTTTAATTTTATGAACGCATCGAAAAAACAATACTGTACCCTATTTTATGGAATTCATTAGCCATTTTATAATCATTACAGCGTTTAAGCAAATTAAATTTAGGGTTTCATGTTTGGGGTTTGGGGTTTAGGGTTCAAGGATGGGGTTCAGGGTTTAGGGTTCAAGGTTCAGGGTTCAGGGTGTAGGGTGTAGGGTTTAGGGTTTGGGGTTTGGGGTTTGGGGTTTGGGGTTTGGGTTAAGGGTTTAGGTTTCGGGGTTTAGGGTTTAGATCCATCGGGTTTTGGGTTTCGGGTTTCGGTTTGGGGTTTGGGGTTTGGGGTTTGGGATTTGGGGTTTAGGCTTTTGGGTTTAGGGTTTACAAACATAAGCCTAATAGATCTAAATAAATTTTTAAGCAACCTATTCTCGGATGTTTAAAGTCAGTTATATTAAGAATCAATACTCAAAAAATAAGATGTATTTTAATTTTATGAACACACTAAAAAATCAATACTGTACCCTCTTTTATGGAATTCATTAGCATTTTTATAAGCAGTACACCGTTTAAGCAAATTATATACCTTGATACTGATATTAATGCAACTTTTTTGCATGTATGCAAATTTGTGAACCTTATTCTATTTTTGTAATATACATACCATTTTTGTGAACTTTATACATTTTTTGCAAAAATTAATTTTAGTTAACTTTTACATAATGTTTTTGTATATTATACTACTTTTTTGACTTTTATTCACATTATTTTGAATTTAAACCCATTATTGAAGTGTGCATTATTTAAGTTAGTTATTTTCAAGTTTCGTACTCATGTACTTAGTTTTCAAAATTGAGGTTTACTTGAGCAATTATGATATATGTGACTAAAATCTCTCGATCAATTCCGAATATAGAAGACACAAATATCATCTTTCTTATATCAAACCAAACATATTAAACAAAAATAAGGAGAGACTGCATCACCGCAACATCACATGACCGAAAAAGATAACTATTTTGTCTCACGGGTGTCATTGTTGAAGGCTAAAAATTTTACTTCATGAGGAAACTAAGCTATCTATGTAAAGTCACTACATTATTATAATACAATTATAAGCCCAATAGATATAAGTAAATTTTTAAGCAAACTATTGTCGGATGTTTAAAGTCAATTATATTAAGAATCAATTCTCAAAAAACAAGGTGTATTTTACTTTTATGAACACATCGAAAAAACAATACTGTACCCTATTTTATGGAATTCATTAGCCATTTTATAATCACTACAGCGTTTAAGCAAATTGTATTTAGGGTTTCGTGTTTGGGGTTTGGGGTTTAGGGTTCAAGGATGGGGTTCAGGGTTTAGGGTTCAAGGTTCAGGGTGTAGGGTGTAGGGTGTAGGGTTTAGGGTTTGGGGTTTGGGGTTTGGGGTTTGGGGTTTGTGGTTTGGGTTTTGGGGTTTGGGTTAAGGGTTTAGGTTTTAGGGTTTAGGGTTTAGATCTATCGGGTTTTGGGTTTCGGGTTTCGGTTTGGGGTTTGGGGTTTGGGGTTTGGGATTTGGGGTTTAGGCTTTTGGGTTTAGGGTTTACAAACATAAGCCTAATAGATCTAAATAAATTTTTAAGCAACCTATTCTCGGATGTTTAAAGTCAGTTATATTAAGAATCAATACTCAAAAAATAAGATGTATTTTAATTTTATGAACACACTAAAAAATCAATACTGTACCCTCTTTTATGGAATTCATTAGCATTTTTATAAGCAGTACACCGTTTAAGCAAATTATATACCTTGATACTGATATTAATGCAACTTTTTTGCATGTATGCAAATTTGTGAACCTTATTCTATTTTTGTAATATACATACCATTTTTGTGAACTTTATACATTTTTTGCAAAAATTAATTTTAGTTAACTTTTACATAATGTTTTTGTATATTATACTACTTTTTTTACTTTTATTTACATTATTTTGAATTTAAACCCATTATTGAAGTGTGCATTATTTAAGTTAGTTATTTTCAAGTTTCGTACTCATGTAATTTGTTTTCAAAATTGAGGTTTACTTGAGCAATTATGATATATGTGACTAAAATCTCTCGATCAATTCCGAATATAGAAGACACAAATATCATCTTTCTTATATCAAACCAAACATATTAAACAAAAATAAGGATAGACTGCATCACCGCAACAACACATGACCGAAAAAGATAACTATTTTGTCTCACGGGTGTCATTGTCGAAGGCTAAAAATTTTACTTCATGAGGAAACTAAGCTATATATGTAAAGTCACTACATTATTATAATACAATTATAAGCCCAATAGATATAAGTAAATTTTTAAGCAAACTATTGTCGGATGTTTAAAGACAATTATATTAAGAATCAATTCTCAAAAAACAAGATGTATTTTAATTTTATGAACACATCGAAAAAACAATATTGTACCCTATTTTATGGAATTCATTAGCCATTTTATAATCATTACAGCGTTTAAGCAAATTATATTTAGGGTTTCGTGTTTGGAGTTTGGGGTTTAGGGTTCAAGGATGGGGTTCAGGGTTTAGGGTTCAAGGTTCAGGGTTCAGGGTGTAGGGTGTAGGGTGTAGGGTTTAGGGTTTGGGGTTTGGGGTTTGGGGTTTGGGGTTTGGGGTTTGGGTTAAGGGTTTAGGTTTTAGGGTTTAGGGTTTAGATCTATCGGGTTTTGGGTTTCGGGTTTCGGTTTGGGGTTTGGGGTTTGGGATTTGGGATTTAGTCTTTTGGGTTTAGGGTTTACAAACATAAGCCTAATAGATCTAAATAAATTTTTAAGCAACCTATTCTCGGATGTTTAAAGTCAGTTATATTAAGAATCAATACTCAAAAAACAAGATGTATTTTAATTTTATGAACACACTAAAAAATCAATACTGTACCCTCTTTTATGGAATTCATTAGCATTTTTATAAGCAGTACACCATTTAAGCAAATTATATACCTTGATACTGATATTAATGCAACTTTTTTGCATGTATGCAAATTTGTGATCCTTATTCTATTTTTGTAATATACATACCATTTTTGTGAACTTTATACATTTTTTGCAAAAATGAATTTTAGTTAACTTTTACATAATGTTTTTGTATATTATACTACTTTTTTGACTTTTATTCACATTATTTTGAATTTAAACCCACTATTGAAGCGTGCATTATTTAAGTTAGTTATTTTCAAGTTTCGTACTCATGTACTTAGTTTTCAAAATTGAGGTTTACTTGAGCAATTATGATATATGTGACTAAAATCACTCGATCAATTCCGAATATAGAATATACAAATATCATGTTTCTTATATCAAACCGAACATATTAAACAAAAATAAGGAGAGACTGCATCACCGCAACAACACATGACCGAAAAAGATAACTATTTTGTCTCACGGGTGTCATTGTTGAAGGCTAAAAATTTTACTTCATGAGGAAACTAAGCTATATATGTAAAGTCACAACATTACTATAATACAAATATAAGCCCAATAGATATAAGTAAATTTTTAAGCAAACTATTGTCGGATGTTTAAAGTCAATTATATTAAGAATCAATTCTCAAAAAACAAGATGTATTTTAATTTTCTGAACATATCGAAAAAACAATACTGTACCCTATTTTACGGAATTCATTAGCCATTTTATAATCATTACAGCGTTTAAGCAAATTATATTTAGGGTTTCGTGTTTGGGGTTTGGGGTTTAGGGTTCAAGGATGGGGTTCAGGGTTTAGGGTTCAGGGTTCAGGGTGTAGGGTGTAGGGTTTAAGGTTTGGGGTTTGGCGTTTGCGGTTTGTGGTTTGGGGTTTGGTGTTTGGGTTAAGGGTTTAGGTTTTAGGGTTTAGGGTTTAGATCTATCGGGTTTTGGGTTTCGGGTTTCGGTTTGGGGTTTGGGGTTTGGGATTTGGGGTTTAGGCGTTTGGGTTTAGGGTTTACAAACATAAGCCTAATAGATCTAAATAAATTTTTAAGCAAACTATTCTCGGATGTTTAAAGTCAGTTATATTAAGAATCAATACTCAAAAAACAAGATGTATTTTAATTTTATGAACACACTAAAAAATCAATATTGTACCCTCTTTTATGGAATTCATTAGCATTTTTATAAGCAGTACACCGTTTAAGCAAATTATATACCTTGATACTGATATTAATGCAACTTTTTTTCATGTATGCAAATTTGTGAACCTTATTCTATTTTTGTAATATACATACCATTTTTGTGAACTTTATACATTTTTTGCAAAAATTAATTTTAGTTAACTTTTACATAATGTTTTTGTATATTATACTACTTTTTTTTTACTTTTATTCACATTATTTTGAATTTAAACCCATTATTGAAGTGTGCATTATTTAAGTTAGTTATTTTCAAGTTTCGTACTCATGTACTTAGTTTTCAAAATTGAGGTTTACTTGAGCAATTATGATATATGTGACTAAAATCTCTCGATCAATTCCGAATATAGAAGACACAAATATCATCTTTCTTATTTCAAACCAAACATATTAAACAAAAATAAGGAGAGACTACATCAACGCAACAACACATGACCGAAAAATATAACTATTTTGTCTCATGGGTGTCATTGTTGAAGGCTAAAAATTTTACTTCATGAGGAAACTAAGCTATATATGTAAAGTCACTACATTACTATAATACAAATATAAGCCCAATAGATATAAGTAAATTTTTAAGCAAACTATTGTCGGATGTTTAAAGTCAATTATATTAAGAATCAATTCTCAAAAAACAATATGTATTTTAATTTTATGAACACATCGAAAAAACAATACTGTACCCTATTTTATGGAATTCATTAGCATTTTTATAAGCAGTACACCGTTTAAGCAAATTATATACCTTGATACTGATATTAATGCAACTTTTTTGCATGTATGCAAATTTGTGAACCTTATTCTATTTTTGTAATATACATACCATTTTTGTGAACTTTATACATTTTTTGCAAAAATTAATTTTAGTTAACTTTTACATAATGTTTTTGTATATTATACTACTTTTTTGACATTTATTCACATTATTTTGAATTTAAACCAATTATTGAAGTGTGCATTATTTAAGTTAGTTATTTTCAAGTTTCTTTCTCATGTACTTAGTTTTCAAAATTGAGGTTTACTTGAGCAATTATGATATATGTGTGTCACAACTCACCATTTCAGGTCATTTCAGGTCATTTCGGGAACTTTGGAAAAACACTATTCATAAATCACTATTCATCAAAACACTATTCATCGTTTTACTATTCATCATTTTCGAGGTCATTTAGATATTCTGAGAAACATTTGGGAAATTTACTATTCACTAAACACTATTCATTTCCGGAAAAGTTTTCATCATTTACTTGCATTACTCATTTTATCGTAAATTTAGTTTACGGGTATTCAAATTCGCGTAACCGGATTGGTTTAGGTGCGAATTCATTTCATTAGTGCTAAGAACACTGCATACGGACTGGAGATAGTCTGCATATCATCATAACAGCATTTTCATGTCATACCACTCTCAGGATTTTCAAATTACTATATTCAGTACATTTAACGTTTTTACATATAAATATTTATAGTAAACGTTAACACCCGGTTTATACACGACGAATATATCTAAATATTCCCACAATGGTCCCGACATATTTTTAAATCCATTTTAACATCATAAAAGTTATAACATTCAGTTACCCAGTATTTTGGAAATTTATTTTATTTATAACGTACGCGTATGAATATAACGACGGTTTTCGTGAAAACTAAACAATAATCACCCGATCACTCAGTAAATGTACCCAACATATTTTTAATATGTTTTTATCATTATTATAACATTATTTCATCCCGGTTAACTTCGTGAACGTTTATTGCTATTAAACCCGGTACCCGATTTTAACGAATAACACGTAATAACACTTAACGTTACACTAATGTCCTAATTAAATCACAAGTACCCTACCCCCCCCCCCCCTTCTACCCTTTGAAAACCGGCCCAAGAACACCCTTTAACCTTATGCATTAATTTCCTATGTTTTATATTATAAACCTCTAAAAACCTTACATTAACCAAAAACCAAAATCATAATCCACACTTTTAGATAAGAAGAAAAGTTATCTCATCTCTTTTTCTCTCTTCAAACCCACGACCTCAACCATCCTCCATGATCTAGTGATCATTTTTCAAAAGTTATAACACCAAACTTGTTCCTTATACTTGCCTAATCAAGAATCAATCAAGAAAAACACAAGAAATACAAGCATAATCATCATCTAATCATCTCATTTTATCAAGTAAGTTATCAACTTTATTTTTACATGAAACATCTTATATTTACTTGTATTTCATGATTTCCATGCTAAAAACCATGAACAACTAGCTATACCACCATTTATTTTGTCAAAAATGGAACATACAAACCCTAACTTTTTATTTATGAATCCCCTTGCTATAATAACTTGGTTAGGAGTCCATGGCACCCTAAGAAGGTGTATGGTAGGATTAGATTAGCTATGTGGTGATTACAAGAGGTTTGGTGATGTTAGAAATTAGTTATAAACCTTGAAAACTTGATTTGGAACATGTTTTAGACATGCTGTCCCATTTTGTGAAAACCTGGAAAATCAGTAAACACCAAGGAAACTTTGGCAAAATTTTTAGAAAATACTTTCAAAAACGAATCCGTAGGCGAAAGAACGGATTAAAAAGAGTTAATAACGAAGAAGTTATGATTTTTGCAAGATTGTTGACGAAAAGTATTTTTCTGGAAATTAGTTGCTGTTGGACGTTTTTCATTGGACAAAAAGAGACTTTAAACGTAACCCGGAGGAGCCGAACTTTCCAAAATATATTACTACATACTAAGATGTAACCGTGGATATAAAGAACAAGTAAAACGGACAAGTAACGACAAAGATATTCACGTTTGAATATCGGCTAAAACCATTTTTATTTGACAGCTTTTAATAAAAATTGACACTAAAACTACGAAGTACTTTTATAAGCTAGAAATAATATTAAGTACTAAGCTTTATAACTAATGAAGTATTAGTTATTACAAGTATATTTTCATCATTTCAAGGATTACAACCCGAGTATTTCAACGCTAACATGGAAACATACGATATATATATAAGTATATATATATTGCAACTAGCTTATTATATTTTCTAATAGCAATATTTTTCCAAATTCTTGGATTATATATTTTTGATAACACAAGTGTTTTTCCAAAGAGATGATTGGTATAGGAACATGAGCATGGACATTCATAACATCATTTCACGATCTAAATTAGATCGTTCATCATTCATATTAGGTTGCGGCAGTTAACCGATCATTGTTGTTCACTTCAGTTCATTTCAAGTATCATCACTTAAGGTGAGTCATAGCCCCTACTCTTTTAATTGTTCTATCAACTCTTTGGGGGAGATACATGCTACTACTTGCTTACTTGTACGGATTCACATAACATTATACTTGATTACATTATACTTGGTTTCATTATTCTTGATTACATACATACATGATTGATACATGCACACATACTTACTATTATACTTTGGGAAATGACACCCAGTAATCATACATACATACAGACTTCCAATGGCCCCAGATTAAGTTGCTGGACACAACCATTGAGACATACATACAAACATGAGGTCTTCGGAGATGAAGTGTAGACTCACTACTAATTGCTTAACTATTGTTATGAACTTATACATATCTTAATCATATTATATTGTAGCAGTGGGTTGTGAACACACAGGTTACAAGTCTCTTATGGCGGGACTTGCAACTGAGTGGATTTACGATGCCTTTGCTGAGTGAACATTCTTTATAGACTTCTCATCTGTATTAAGGCAAACTCTATGAACTCACCAACCTTTGTGTTGACACATTAAGCATGTTTATCTCAGGTTAGAAAGGCGATAGCAGGTGTGTGGAGCTGAGAGTCTTAGGGCATGCTTTTGGAGACTTTCACTTTTATCGTTTACCATTCGATACACTTTAAAAACTTATGTATCATTCTACTTTGGGATCTTTGTTTTGTAAACTATGACTTTTATCTATTCGAATGGTAACTTTTCAAAAACGTCTCATTTAGAGTTCGTTTTCTATATCTTGTACTTTGTGCCCTGAAGTAGCATCCCAATGACATAGTCTTCCGCTGCGGTATTTTGGGGGTGTTACAGATTGGTATCAGAGCCTTGGTTAAAGAGAACTAGGTTGTTTTAGAGTCTAGACTATAACTACATACATGTAGACTCTCCTCCCTATCGCCTTGCACTTTACATACACATACGCTTGCTGGTAATTTATTTTTAGACCTACGCTATTAGATACTTTGTAGAAACCGTTAGAAACTAGACTACCCGGTGACTTTAACACTTAAGGGAGAATCCTTTGTTCCTTTGTACTAAGCGTGACGTTCCCTGGATGCCCATTTAAGCAACGGCTACCACTGAGATATGTGTGCCTAGTGATATGTACACTTGTGAAAGGAAACATTTATAATTGTGGTGGCCAACATAATTATAAGTGCTTCACGACACACGTGGACATATGACTATGCAGATGTAGATCGGTGTTGGCACAACTTAGGAAACAACTGGTAGCACGGTATTATATATGAGGATGTTAAGTATAGACTTTGGATAATCAACGGTTTTCCCTCATCTCTGACGTTCACTAAATGTCCTTCCTCTCAGGAAATCATGGCACCAAAGAGAGTGACTCGTAGCTCTGGTCGAGGAGGCGCAACACCAAGGGGTGGAAGGACTGGTGGACGTGGAGGTAGAGGAGGTAGAGGAGCTGCTCATGACACTAGTAACCCAATTAACGATGATGGAAGAACTGGTGGACGTGGAGGTAGAGGAGGTGGTCACGGCATTGAAAACAATGATAACAACGACGGTGGAAATACTGATTTTGAAGCCATCATCGCTCGAAAACTTGAAAACTTTCTCCCCACTATTGTCACTCAAGTTGGCGATCATATGAATAACTTGGCAAACCACGAAAGCGGGATTAACAACACCAATGGTATAGGCCAGAATGGTAATGGCAACAACATCATTAGGACTGGATGTACGTATAAGGAATTTACGTCATGCAAGCCAATTGATTTCAATGGTGTAGGAGGCGCGTTGGCGTATACTCGATGGGTTGAAAAGATGGAGACGGTGATTGACATTAGTAACTGTGCAGCACATCAAATGGTGAAGTATTCCATGTGCTTACTATCAGGAAAGGCATTGACATGGTGGAATACGCAGATTCAAGCTAGGGGTAGAGCGGCAGCTGTAGGTATGACCTGGGACGATTTTAAGGCATTACTGAAGGAGGAATACTGCCCGGATAATGAGATGCAGAAGCTGGAGGATGAACTCTATCATCACTCTATGATAGGGGCTGGACATGCAGCCTATACAGATCGATTCCATGAATTAGCCAGACTAGTTCCACACCTAGTTACCCCTGAGTCCAAGAGGATCGAGAGGTACATATATGGTCTTGTCCCAGAAATTCGTGGGACTGTAAAAACAACTGAGCCTTCTACAATTCAGAGTGCAATATTGAGAGCAGGGACTCTGACAGATGAGATGGTTAGAAATGGAAGCTTGAGGAACAATGATAAAAGGAAGGGAACAAGCGAGTCAAACAAGCAAATGGGCACAATAGCTGACAACAAAAGGGCAAGGACCTTTGCGGCGACTGGTTCTGGTCAGAAAGAGTATTTAGGCCCGCATCCTAAATGTACGAAATGTAACTTTCATCATCAAAAGATTGCGCCCTGCCGTGTGTGTGCATTTTGCAGACAGTCTAGTCATTTTACAAACCAGTGTAGAGAACTAGTAAATGTGGGCAATATGACGAACAACCAAAGGACATGCTATGAGTGTAACAGCCCGGATCACTTTCGGAACAACTGTCCTAAGTTGAAAAGAAATCTTAACCAAGGAGGCAATCGTCCAAACTTAGCAGCAGCAATTGAAGGGCCACGAGATGAGGCCAATGAGATTCCACCCGCAATTGGCAGAGCTTACTTCTTAGGAAATCCTATCACCCAACATGTCCGCGGTAGCATAACGGGTACATTCTCTTGAACAACTATCGTATTTTAGTAGCACGTAAGTCTTAATATAGGACCTATACACAACACTGACTAATCTGAGACCTAGCAGCATTAACGTTAGTCATACTAACATTAGTAATTTGATTAGTGTAAGCAATTCCAAAGTCGAGCCAATCTTTCAAAAGATCTTTTTCAAGGATGTTGAATCCAGACCTTGATTTTTAGCTTGGTTCTAGTGACTGTTCTTGTTTGATTGGGTTGCGAAAGTCAAGCTAAAAGTTAAAGTCATCACTCAAACCGATTTAGCCTAATTTCATGACTGTTCTTGTTTGATTGGGTTGTGGGATTAAGTGAAAATTGGTTACCTAAATGATTAACCTAAAGGAGGTCTTTTGAGGACTATGCTCGGGATTGGGAAGGTTTGCCTCATCAAGTCTGACCACGAGAACATACCTAGTTGGATCGGAAACCCACATACATAAGCTTTGACACATTTTCTTAAACACACATTTAACTGATTAACATTAACTGAACTTCGGGACGAAGTTCCTTTTAGAGGGGAAGACTGTCACAACTCACCATTTCAGGTCATTTCGGGAACTTTGGAAAAACACTATTCATAAATCACTATTCATCAAAACACTATTCATCGTTTTACTATTCATCATTTTCTAGGTCATTTAGATATTCTGAGAAACATTTGGGAAATTTACTATTCACTAAACACTATTCATTTCCGGAAAAGTTTTCATCATTCACTTGCATTACTCATTTTATCGTAAATTTAGTTTACGGGTATTCAAATTCGCGTAACCGGATTGGTTTAGGTGCGAATTCATTTCATTAGTGCTAAGAACACTGCATACGGACTGGAGATAGTCTGCATATCATCATAACAGCATTTTCATGTCATACCACTCTCAGGATTTTCAAATTACTATATTCAGTACATTTAACGTTTTTACATATAAATATTTATAGTAAACGTTAACACCCGGTTTATACACGACGAATATATCTAAATATTCCCACAATGGTCCCGACATATTTTTAAATCCATTTTAACATCATAAAAGTTATAACATTCAGTTACCCAGTATTTTGGAAATTTATTTTATTTATAACGTACGCGTATGAATATAACGACGGTTTTCGTGAAAACTAAACAATAATCACCCGATCACTCAGTAAATGTACCCAACATATTTTTAATATGTTTTTATCATTATTATAACATTATTTCATCCCGGTTAACTTCGTGAACGTTTATTGCTATTAAACCCGGTACCCGATTTTAACGAATAACACGTAATAACACTTAACGTTACACTAATGTCCTAATTAAATCACAAGTACCCTACCCCCCCCCCCCCCCTTCTACCCTTTGAAAACCGGCCCAAGAACACCCTTTAACCTTATGCATTAATTTCCTATGTTTTATATTATAAACCTCTAAAAACCTTACATTAACCAAAAACCAAAATCATAATCCACACTTTTAGATAAGAAGAAAAGTTATCTCATCTCTTTTTCTCTCTTCAAACCCACGACCTCAACCATCCTCCATGATCTAGTGATCATTTTTCAAAAGTTATAACACCAAACTTGTTCCTTATACTTGCCTAATCAAGAATCAATCAAGAAAAACACAAGAAATACAAGCATAATCATCATCTAATCATCTCATTTTATCAAGTAAGTTATCAACTTTATTTTTACATGAAACATCTTATATTTACTTGTATTTCATGATTTCCATGCTAAAAACCATGAACAACTAGCTATACCACCATTTATTTTGTCAAAAATGGAACATACAAACCCTAACTTTTTATTTATGAATCCCCTTGCTATAATAACTTGGTTAGGAGTCCATGGCACCCTAAGAAGGTGTATGGTAGGATTAGATTAGCTATGTGGTGATTACAAGAGGTTTGGTGATGTTAGAAATTAGTTATAAACCTTGAAAACTTGATTTGGAACATGTTTTAGACATGCTGTCCCATTTTGTGAAAACCTGGAAAATCAGTAAACACCAAGGAAACTTTGGCAAAATTTTTAGAAAATACTTTCAAAAACGAATCCGTAGGCGAAAGAACGGATTAAAAAGAGTTAATAACGAAGAAGTTATGATTTTTGCAAGATTGTTGACGAAAAGTATTTTTCTGGAAATTAGTTGCTGTTGGACGTTTTTCATTGGACAAAAAGAGACTTTAAACGTAACCCGGAGGAGCCGAACTTTCCAAAATATATTACTACATACTAAGATGTAACCGTGGATATAAAGAACAAGTAAAACGGACAAGTAACGACAAAGATATTCACGTTTGAATATCGGCTAAAACCATTTTTATTTGACAGCTTTTAATAAAAATGGACACTAAAACTACGAAGTACTTTTATAAGCTAGAAATAATATTAAGTACTAAGCTTTATAACTAATGAAGTATTAGTTATTACAAGTATATTTTCATCATTTCAAGGATTACAACCCGAGTATTTCAACGCTAACATGGAAACATACGATATATATATAAGTATATATATATTGCAACTAGCTTATTATATTTTCTAATAGCAATATTTTTCCAAATTCTTGGATTATATATTTTTGATAACACAAGTGTTTTTCCAAAGAGATGAGTGGTATAGGAACATGAGCATGGACATTCATAACATCATTTCACGATCTAAATTAGATCGTTCATCATTCATATTAGGTTGCGGCAGTTAACCGATCATTGTTGTTCACTTCAGTTCATTTCAAGTATCATCACTTAAGGTGAGTCATAGCCCCTACTCTTTTAATTGTTCTATCAACTCTTTGGGGGAGATACATGCTACTACTTGCTTACTTGTACGGATTCACATAACATTATACTTGATTACATTATACTTGGTTTCATTATTCTTGATTACATACATACATGATTGATACATGCACACATACTTACTATTATACTTTGGGAAATGACACCCAGTAATCATACATACATACAGACTTCCAATGGCCCCAGATTAAGTTGCTGGACACAACCATTGAGACATACATACAAACATGAGGTCTTCGGAGATGAAGTGTAGACTCACTACTAATTGCTTAACTATTGTTATGAACTTATACATATCTTAATCATATTATATTGTAGCAGTGGGTTGTGAACACACAGGTTACAAGTCTCTTATGGCGGGACTTGCAACTGAGTGGATTTACGATGCCTTTGCTGAGTGAACATTCTTTATAGACTTCTCATCTGTATTAAGGCAAACTCTATGAACTCACCAACCTTTGTGTTGACACTTTAAGCATGTTTATCTCAGGTTAGAAAGGCGATAGCAGGTGTGTGGAGCTGAGAGTCTTAGGGCATGCTTTTGGAGACTTTCACTTTTATCGTTTACCATTCGATACACTTTAAAAACTTATGTATCATTCTACTTTGGGATCTTTGTTTTGTAAACTATGACTTTTATCTATTCGAATGGTAACTTTTCAAAAACGTCTCATTTAGAGTTCGTTTTCTATATCTTGTACTTTGTGCCCTGAAGTAGCATCCCAATGACACAGTCTTCCGCTGCGGTATTTTGGGGGTGTTACAGATTGGTATCAGAGCCTTGGTTATAGAGAACTAGGTTGTTTTAGAGTCTAGACTATAACTACATACATGTAGACTCTCCTCCCTATCGCCTTGCACTTTACATACACATACGCTTGCTGGTAATTTATTTTTAGACCTACGCTATTAGATACTTTGTAGAAACCGTTAGAAACTAGACTACCCGGTGACTTTAACACTTAAGGGAGAATCCTTTGTTCCTTTGTACTAAGCGTGACGTTCCCTGGATGCCCATTTAAGCAACGGCTACCACTGAGATATGTGTGCCTAGTGATATGTACACTTGTGAAAGGAAACATTTATAATTGTGGTGGCCAACATAATTATAAGTGCTTCACGACACACGTGGACATATGACTATGCAGATGTAGATCGGTGTTGGCACAACTTAGGAAACAACTGGTAGCACGGTATTATATATGAGGATGTTAAGTATAGACTTTGGATAATCAACGGTTTTCCCTCATCTCTGACGTTCACTAAATGTCCTTCCTCTCAGGAAATCATGGCACCAAAGAGAGTGACTCGTAGCTCTGGTCGAGGAGGCGCAACACCAAGGGGTGGAAGGACTGGTGGACGTGGAGGTAGAGGAGGTAGAGGAGCTGCTCATGACACTAGTAACCCAATTAACGATGGTGGAAGAACTGGTGGACGTGGAGGTAGAGGAGGTGGTCACGGCATTGAAAACAATGATAACAACGACGGTGGAAATACTGATTTTGAAGCCATCATCGCTCGAAAACTTGAAAACTTTCTCCCCACTATTGTCACTCAAGTTGGCGATCATATGAATAACTTGGCAAACCACGAAAGCGGAATTAACAACACCAATGGTATAGGCCAGAATGGTAATGGCAACAACATCATTAGGACTGGATGTACGTATAAGGAATTTACGTCATGCAAGCCAATTGATTTCAATGGTGTAGGAGGCGCGTTGGCGTATACTCGATGGGTTGAAAAGATGGAGACGGTGATTGACATTAGTAACTGTGCAGCACATCAAATGGTGAAGTATTCCATGTGCTTACTATCAGGAAAGGCATTGACATGGTGGAATACGCAGATTCAAGCTAGGGGTAGAGCGGCAGCTGTAGGTATGACCTGGGACGATTTTAAGGCATTACTGAAGGAGGAATACTGCCCGGATAATGAGATGCAGAAGCTGGAGGATGAACTCTATCATCACTCTATGATAGGGGCTGGACATGCAGCCTATACAGATCGATTCCATGAATTAGCCAGACTAGTTCCACACCTAGTTACCCCTGAGTCCAAGAGGATCGAGAGGTACATATATGGTCTTGTCCCAGAAATTCGTGGGACTGTAAAAACAACTGAGCCTTCTACAATTCAGAGTGCAATATTGAGAGCAGGGACTCTGACAGATGAGATGGTTAGAAATGGAAGCTTGAGGAACAATGATAAAAGGAAGGGAACAAGCGAGTCAAACAAGCAAATGGGCACAATAGCTGACAACAAAAGGGCAAGGACCTTTGCGGCGACTGGTTCTGGTCAGAAAGAGTATTTAGGCCCGCATCCTAAATGTACGAAATGTAACTTTCATCATCAAAAGATTGCGCCCTGCCGTGTGTGTGCATTTTGCAGACAGTCTAGTCATTTTACAAACCAGTGTAGAGAACTAGTAAATGTGGGCAATATGACGAACAACCAAAGGACATGCTATGAGTGTAACAGCCCGGATCACTTTCGGAACAACTGTCCTAAGTTGAAAAGAAATCTTAACCAAGGAGGCAATCGTCCAAACTTAGCAGCAGCAATTGAAGGGCCACGAGATGAGGCCAATGAGATTCCACCCGCAATTGGCAGAGCTTACTTCTTAGGAAATCCTATCACCCAACATGTCCGCGGTAGCATAACGGGTACATTCTCTTGAACAACTATCGTATTTTAGTAGCACGTAAGTCTTAATATAGGACCTATACACAACACTGACTAATCTGAGACCTAGCAGCATTAACGTTAGTCATACTAACATTAGTAATTTGATTAGTGTAAGCAATTCCAAAGTCGAGCCAATCTTTCAAAAGATCTTTTTCAAGGATGTTGAATCCAGACCTTGATTTTTAGCTTGGTTCTAGTGACTGTTCTTGTTTGATTGGGTTGCGAAAGTCAAGCTAAAAGTTAAAGTCATCACTCAAACCGATTTAGCCTAATTTCATGACTGTTCTTGTTTGATTGGGTTGTGGGATTAAGTGAAAATTGGTTACCTAAATGATTAACCTAAAGGAGGTCTTTTGAGGACTATGCTCGGGATTGGGAAGGTTTGCCTCATCAAGTCTGACCACGAGAACATACCTAGTTGGATCGGAAACCCACATACATAAGCTTTGACACATTTTCTTAAACACACATTTAACTGATTAACATTAACTGAACTTCGGGACGAAGTTCCTTTTAGAGGGGAAGACTGTCACAACTCACCATTTCAGGTCATTTCAGGTCATTTCGGGAACTTTGGAAAAACACTATTCATAAATCACTATTCATCAAAACACTATTCATCGTTTTACTATTCATCATTTTCGAGGTCATTTAGATATTCTGAGAAACATTTGGGAAATTTACTATTCACTAAACACTATTCATTTCCGGAAAAGTTTTCATCATTCACTTGCATTACTCATTTTATCGTAAATTTAGTTTACGGGTATTCAAATTCGCGTAACCGGATTGGTTTAGGTGCGAATTCATTTCATTAGTGCTAAGAACACTGCATACGGACTGGAGATAGTCTGCATATCATCATAACAGCATTTTCATGTCATACCACTCTCAGGATTTTCAAATTACTATATTCAGTACATTTAACGTTTTTACGTATAAATATTTATAGTAAACGTTAACACCCGGTTTATACACGACGAATATATCTAAATATTCCCACAATGGTCCCGACATATTTTTAAATCCATTTTAACATCATAAAAGTTATAACATTCAGTTACCCAGTATTTTGGAATTTTATTTTATTTATAACGTACGCGTATGAATATAACGACGGTTTTCGTGAAAACTAAACAATAATCACCCGATCACTCAGTAAATGTACCCAACATATTTTTAATATGTTTTTATCATTATTATAACATTATTTCATCCCGGTTAACTTCGTGAACGTTTATTGCTATTAAACCCGATACCCGATTTTAACGAATAACACGTAATAACACTTAACGTTACACTAATGTCCTAATTAAATCACAAGTACCCTACCCCCCCCCCCCTTCTACCCTTTGAAAACCGGCCCAAGAACACCCTTTAACCTTATGCATTAATTTCCTATGTTTTATATTATAAACCTCTAAAAACCTTACATTAACCAAAAACCAAAATCATAATCCACACTTTTAGATAAGAAGAAAAGTTATCTCATCTCTTTTTCTCTCTTCAAACCCACGACCTCAACCATCCTCCATGATCTAGTGATCATTTTTCAAAAGTTATAACACCAAACTTGTTCCTTATACTTGCCTAATCAAGAATCAATCAAGAAAAACACAAGAAATACAAGCATAATCATCATCTAATCATCTCATTTTATCAAGTAAGTTATCAACTTTATTTTTACATGAAACATCTTATATTTACTTGTATTTCATGATTTCCATGCTAAAAACCATGAACAACTAGCTATACCACCATTTATTTTGTCAAAAATGGAACATACAAACCTTAACTTTTTATTTATGAATCCCCTTGCTATAATAACTTGGTTAGGAGTCCATGGCACCCTAAGAAGGTGTATGGTAGGATTAGATTAGCTATGTGGTGATTACAAGAGGTTTGGTGATGTTAGAAATTAGTTATAAACCTTGAAAACTTGATTTGGAACATGTTTTAGACATGCTGTCCCATTTTGTGAAAACCTGGAAAATCAGTAAACACCAAGGAAACTTTGGCAAAATTTTTAGAAAATACTTTCAAAAACGAATCCGTAGGCGAAAGAACGGATTAAAAAGAGTTAATAACGAAGAAGTTATGATTTTTGCAAGATTGTTGACGAAAAGTATTTTTCTGGAAATTAGTTGCTGTTGGACGTTTTTCATTGGACAAAAAGAGACTTTAAACGTAACCCGGAGGAGCCGAACTTTCCAAAATATATTACTACATACTAAGATGTAACCGTGGATATAAAGAACAAGTAAAACGGACAAGTAACGACAAAGATATTCACGTTTGAATATCGGCTAAAACCATTTTTATTTGACAGCTTTTAATAAAAATGGACACTAAAACTACGAAGTACTTTTATAAGCTAGAAATAATATTAAGTACTAAGCTTTATAACTAATGAAGTATTAGTTATTACAAGTATATTTTCATCATTTCAAGGATTACAACCCGAGTATTTCAACGCTAACATGGAAACATACGATATATATATAAGTATATATATATTGCAACTAGCTTATTATATTTTCTAATAGCAATATTTTTCCAAATTCTTGGATTATATATTTTTGATAACACAAGTGTTTTTCCAAAGAGATGAGTGGTATAGGAACATGAGCATGGACATTCATAACATCATTTCACGATCTAAATTAGATCGTTCATCATTCATATTAGGTTGCGGCAGTTAACCGATCATTGTTGTTCACTTCAGTTCATTTCAAGTATCATCACTTAAGGTGAGTCATAGCCCCTACTCTTTTAATTGTTCTATCAACTCTTTGGGGGAGATACATGCTACTACTTGCTTACTTGTACGGATTCACATAACATTATACTTGATTACATTATACTTGGTTTCATTATTCTTGATTACATACATACATGATTGATACATGCACACATACTTACTATTATACTTTGGGAAATGGCACCCAGTAATCATACATACATACAGACTTCCAATGGCCCCAGATTAAGTTGCTGGACACAACCATTGAGACATACATACAAACATGAGGTCTTCGGAGATGAAGTGTAGACTCACTACTAATTGCTTAACTATTGTTATGAACTTATACATATCTTAATCATATTATATTGTAGCAGTGGGTTGTGAACACACAGGTTACAAGTCTCTTATGGCGGGACTTGCAACTGAGTGGATTTACGATGCCTTTGCTGAGTGAACATTCTTTATAGACTTCTCATCTGTATTAAGGCAAACTCTATGAACTCACCAACCTTTGTGTTGACACTTTAAGCATGTTTATCTCAGGTTAGAAAGGCGATAGCAGGTGTGTGGAGCTGAGAGTCTTAGGGCATGCTTTTGGAGACTTTCACTTTTATCGTTTACCATTCGATACTCTTTAAAAACTTATGTATCATTCTACTTTGGGATCTTTGTTTTGTAAACTATGACTTTTATCTATTCGAATGGTAACTTTTCAAAAACGTCTCATTTAGAGTTCGTTTTCTATATCTTGTACTTTGTGCCCTGAAGTAGCATACCAATGACACAGTCTTCCGCTGCGGTATTTTGGGGGTGTTACAATGTGACTAAAATCTCTCGATCAATTCCGAATATAGAAGACACAAGTATCATCTTTCTTATATCAAACCAAACATATTAAACAAAAATAAGGAGAGACTGCATCACCGCAACAACACATGACCGAAAAAGATAACTATTTTGTCTCACGGGTTTCATTGTTGAAGGCTAAAAATTTTACTTCATGAGAAAACTAAGCTATATATGTAAATTCACTACATTACTATAATACAAATATAAGCCCAATAGATATAAGTAAATTTTTAAGCAAACTATTGTCGGATGTTTAAAGTGAATTATAATAAGAATCAATTCTCAGAAAACAAGATGTATTTTAATTTTATGAACACACTAAAAAACCAATATTGTACCCTCTTTTATGGAATTCATTAGCATTTTTATAAGCAATACACTGTTTAAGCAAATTATATACCTTGATACTGATATTAGTGCAACTTTTTTGCATGTATGCAAATTTTTGAACTTTATTCTATTTTTGTAATATACATACCATTTTTGTGAACTCTATACATTTTTTGTAAAAATTAATTTTAGTTAACTTTTACACAATGTTTACGTATATTATACTACTTTTGTGACTTTTATTCACATTATTTTGAATTTAAAAACATTATTGAAGTGTGCATTATTTGAGTTAGTTATTTTCAAGTTTCGTACTCATGTACTTAGTTTTCAAAATTGAGGTTTACTTGAGCAATTATGATATATGTGACTAAAATCTCTCGATCAATTCCGAATATATATGACACAAATATCATCCTTCTTATATCAAACCAAACATATTAAACAAAAATAAGGAGAAACTGCATCACCGCAACAACACATGACCGAAAAAGATAACTATTTTGTCTCACCGGTGTCATTGTTGAAGGCTAAAAATTTTACTTCATGAGGAAACTAAGCTATATATGTAAAGTCACTACATTACTTTAATACAAATATAAGCCCAATAGATATAAGTAAATTTTTAAGCAAACTATTGTCGGATGTTTAAAGTCAATTATATTAAGAATCAATTCTCAAAAAACAAGATGTATTTTAATTTTATGCACACATCGAAAAAACAATATTGTACCCTATTTTATGGAATTCATTAGCCATTTTATAATCATTACAGCGTTTAAGCAAATTATATTTAGGGTTTCGTGTTTGGGGTTTAGGGTTCAAGGATGGGGTTCAGGGTTCAGGGTTCAGGGTGTAGGGTTTAGGGTTTGTGGTTTGGGGTTTGGGGTTTGGGTTAAGGGTTTAGGTTTTAGGGTTTAGGGTTTAGATCTATCGGGTTTTGGGTTTCGGGTTTCGGTTTGGGGTTTGGGGTTTGGGATTTGGGGTTTAGGCTTTTGGGTTTAGGGTTTACAAACATAAGACTAATAGATCTAAATAAATTTTTAAGCAACCTATTCTCGGATGTTTAAAGTCAGTTATATTAAGAATCAATACTCAAAAAACAAGATGTATTTTAATTTTATGAACACACTAAAAAATCAATACTGTACCCTCTTTTATGGAATTCATTAGCATTTTTATAAGCAGTACACCGTTTAAGCAAATTATATACCTTGATACTGATATTAATGCAACTTTTTTGCATGTATGCAAATTTGTGAACCTTATTCTATTTTTGTAATATACATACCATTTTTGTGAACTTTATACATTTTTTGCAAAAATTAATTTTAGTTAACTTTTACATAATGTTTTTGTATATTATACTACTTTTTTGACTTTTATTCAGATTATTTTGAATTTAAACCCATTATTGAAGTGTGCATTATTTAAGTTAGTTATTTTCAAGTTTCGTACTCATGTACTTAGTTTTCAAAATTGAGGTTTACTTGAGCAATTATGATATATGTGACTAAAATCTCTCGATCAATTCCGAATATAGAAGACACAAATATCATCTTTCTTATATCAAACCAAACATATTAAACAAAAATAAGGAGAGACTGCATCACCGCAACAACACATGACCGAAAAAGATAACTATTTTGTCTCACGGGTGTCATTGTTGAAGGCTAAAAATTTTACTTCATGAGGAAACTAAGCTATATATGTAAAGTCACTACATTACTATAATACAAATATAAGCCCAATAGATATAAGTAAATTTTTAAGCAAACTATTGTCGGATGTTTAAAGTCAATTATATTAAGAATCAATTCTCAAAAAACAAGATGTATTTTAATTTTATGAACACATCGAAAAAACAATACTGTACCCTATTTTATGGAATTCATTATCCATTTTATAATCATTACAGCGTTTAAGCAAATTATATTTAGGGTTTCGTGTTTGGGGTTTGGGGTTTAGGGTTCAAGGATGGGGTTCAGGGTTTAGGGTTCAGGGTTCAGGGTGTAGGGTTTAGGGTTTGGGGTTTGGGGTTTGTGGTTTGGGGTTTGGGTTAAGGGTTTAGGTTTTAGGGTTTAGGGTTTAGATCTATCGGGTTTTGGGTTTCGGGTTTCGGTTTGGGGTTTGGGGTTTGGGATTTGGGGTTTAGGCTTTTGGGTTTAGGGTTTACAAACATAAGCCTAGTAGATCTAAATAAATTTTTAAGCAACCTATTCTCGGATGTTTAAAGTCAGTTATATTAAGAATCAATACTCAAAAAACAAGATGTATTTTAATTTTATGAACACATCGAAAAAACAATACTGTACCCTATTTTATGGAATTCATTAGCATTTTTATAAGTAGTACGCCGTTTAAGCAAATTATATACCTTGATACTGATATTAATGCAACTTTTTTGCATGTGTGCAAATTTGTGAACTTTATTCTAGTTTTGTAATATACATACCATTTTTGTGAACTTTATACATTTTTTGCAAAAATTAATTTTAGTTAACTTTTACATAATGTTTTTGTATATTATACTACTTTTTTGACATTTATTCACATTATTTTGAATTTAAACCCATTATTGAAGTGTGCATTATTTAAGTTAGTTATTTTCAAGTTTCGTACTCATGTACTTAGTTTTCAAAATTGAGGTTTACTTGAGCAATTATGATATATGTGACTAAAATCTCTCGATCAATTCCGAATATAGAAGACACAAATATCATCTTTCTTATATCAAACCAAACATATTAAACAAAAATAAGGAGAGACTGCATCACCGCAACAACACATGACCGAAAAAGATAACTATTTTGTCTCACGGGTATCATTGTTGAAGGCTAAAAATTTTACTTCATGAGAAACTAAGCTATATATGTAAATTCACTACATTACTATAATACAAATATAAGCCCAATAGATATAAGTAAATTTTTAAGCAAACTATTGTCGGATGTTTAAAGTGAATTATAATAAGAATCAATTCTCAGAAAACAAGATGTATTTTAATTTTATGAACACACTAAAAAACCAATACTGTACCCTCTTTTATGGAATTCATTAGCATTTTTATAAGCAGTACACCGTTTAAGCAAATTATATACCTTGATACTGATATTAATGCAACTTTTTTGCATGTATGCAAATTTGTGAACTTTATTCTATTTTTGTAATATACATACCATTTTTGTGAACTTTATACATTTTTTGTAAAAATTAATTTTAGTTAACTTTTACACAATGTTTACGTATATTATACTACTTTTGTGACTTTTATTCACATTATTTTGAATTTAAAAACATTATTGAAGTGTGCATTATTTGAGTTAGTTATTTCCAAGTTTCGTACTCATGTACTTAGTTTTCAAAATTGAGGTTTACTTGAGCAATTATGATATATGTGATTAAAATCTCTCGATCAATTCCGAATATAGAAGACACAAATATCATCCTTCTTATATCAAACCAAACTTATTAAACAAAAATAAGGAGAGACTGCATCACCGCAACAACACATGATCGAAAAAGATAACTATTTTGTCTCACGGGTGTCATTTTTGAAGGCTGAAAAATTTACTTCATGAGGAAACTAAGCTATATATGTAAAGTCACTACATTACTATAATACAAATATAAGCCCAATAGATATAAGTAAATTTTTAAGCAAACTATTGTCGGATGTTTAAAGTCAATTATATTAAGAATCAATTCTCAAAAAACAAGATGTGTTTTAATTTTATGAACACATCGAAAAAATAATACTGTACCCTATTTTATGGAATTCATTAGCCATTTTATAATCATTACAACGTTTAAGCAAATTATATTTAGGGTTTCGTGTTTGGGGTTTGGGGTTTGGGGTTTAAGGATGGGGTTCAGGGTTTAGGGTTCAGGGTTCAGGGTTCAGGGTTCAGGGTGTAGGGTTTGGGGTTTGGGATTTGTGGTTTGGGGTTTGGGGTTTGGGTTAAGGGTTTAAGTTTTAGGGTTTAGGGTTTAGATCTATCGGGTTTTGGGTTTCGGGTTTCGGTTTGGGGTTTGGGGTTTGGGATTTGGGGTTTAGGCTTTTGGGTTTAGGGTTTACAAACATAAGCCTAATAGATCTAAATAAATTTTTAAGCAACCTATTCTCGGATGTTTAAAGTCAGTTATATTAAGAATCAATACTCAAAAAACAAGATGTATTTTAATTTTATGAACACACTAAAAAATCAATACTGTACCCTCTTTTATGGAATTCATTAGTATTTTTATAAGCAGTACACCGTTTAAGCAAATTATATAACTTGATACTGATATTAATGCAACTTTTTTGGATGTATGTAAATTTGTGAACCTTATTCTATTTTTTTAATATACATACCATTTTTGTGAACTTTATACATTTTTTGCAAAAATTAATTTTAGTTAACTTTTACATAATGTTTTTGTATATTATACTACTTTTTTGACTTTTATTCACATTATTTTGAATTTAAACCCATTATTGAAGTGTGCATTATTTAAGTTAGTTATTTTCATGTTTCGTACTCATGTACTTAGTTTTCAAAATTGAGGTTTACTTGAGCAATTATGATATATGTGACTAAAATCTCTCGATCAATTCCGAATATAGAAGACACAAATATCATCTTTCTTATATCAAACCAAACATATTAAACAAAAATATGGAGAGACTGCATCACCGCAACAACACATGACCGAAAAAGATAACTATTTTGTCTCGCGGGTATCATTGTTGAAGGCTAAAAATTTTACTTCATGAGGAAACTAAGCTATATATGTAAATTCACTACATTACTATAATACAAATATAAGCCCAATAGATATAAGTAAATTTTTAAGCAAACTATTGTCGGATGTTTAAAGTGAATTATAATAAGAATCAATTCTCAGAAATCAAGATGTATTTTAATTTTATGAACACACTAAAAAACCAATACTGTACCCTCTTTTATGGAATTCATTAGCATTTTTATAAGCAGTACACCGTTTAAGCAAATTATATACCTTGATACTGATATTAATGCAACTTTTTTGCATGTATTCAAATTTCTGAACTTTGTTCTATTTTTGTAATATACATACCATTTTTGTGAACTTTATACATTTTTTGTAAAAATTAATTTTAGTTAACTTTTACACAATGTTTACGTATATTATACTACTTTTGTGACTTTTATTCACATTATTTTGAATTTAAAAACATTATTGAAGTGTGCATTATTTGAGTTAGTTATTTCCAAGTTTCGTACTCATGTACTTAGTTTTCAAAATTGAGGTTTACTTGAGCAATTATGATATATGTGACTAAAATCCCTCGATCAATTCCGAATATAGAAGACACAAATATCATCCTTCTTATATCAAACCAAACTTATTAAACAAAAATAAGGAGAGACTGCATCACCGCAACAACACATGACTGAAAAAGATAACTATTTTGTCTCACGGGTGTCATTTTTGAAGGCTGAAAATTTTACTTCATGAGGAAACTAAGCTATATATGTAAAGTCACTACATTACTATAATACAAATATAAGCCCAATAGATATAAGTAAATTTTTAAGCAAACTATTGTCGGATGTTTAAAGTCAATTATATTAAGAATCAATTCTCAAAAAACAAGATGTGTTTTAATTTTATGAACACATCGAAAAAACAATACTGTACCCTATTTTATGGAATTCATTAGCCATTTTATAATCATTACAACGTTTAAGCAAATTATATTTAGGGTTTCGTGTTTGGGGTTTGGGGTTTAGGGTTCAAGGATGGGGTTCAGGGTTTAGGGTTCAGGGTTCAGGGTTCAGGGTGTAGGGTTTGGGGTTTGGGGTTTGGGGTTTGGGGTTTGGGTTAAGGGTTTAGGGTGTAGATCTATCGGGTTTTGGGTTTCCGGTTTCGGTTTGGGGTTTGGGGTGTGGGGTTTGGGGTTTGGGATTTGGGGTTTAGGCTTTTGGGTTTAGGGTTTACAAACATAAGCCTAATAGATCTAAATAAATTTTTAAGCAACCTATTCTCGGATGTTTAAAGTCAGTTATATTAAGAATCAATACTCAAAAAACAAGATGTATTTTAATTTTATGAACACACTAAAAAATCAATATTGTACCATCTTTTATCGAATTCATTAGTATTTTTATAAGCAGTACACCGTTTAAGCAAATTATATAACTTGATACTGATATTAATGCAACTTTTTTGCATGTATGTAAATTTGTGAACCTTATTCTATTTTTGTAATATACATACCATTTTTGTGAACTTTATACATTTTTTGCAAAAATTAATTTTAGTTAACTTTTACATAATGTTTTTGTATATTATACTACTTTTTTGACTTTTATTCACATTATTTTGAATTTAAACCCATTATTGGAGTGTGCATTATTTAAGTTAGTTATTTTCAAGTTTCGTACTCATGTACTTAGTTTTCAAAATTGAGGTTTACTTGAGCAATTATGATATATGTGACTAAAATCTCTCGATCAATTCCGAATATAGAAGACACAAATATCATCTTTCTTATTTCTAACCAAACATATTAAACAAAAATAAGGAGAGACTGCATCACCGCAACAACACATGACCGAAAAAGATAACTATTTTGTCTCACGGGTGTCATTGTTGAAGGCTAAAAATTTTACTTCATGAGGAAACTAAGCTATATATGTAAAGTCACTACATTACTATAATACAAATATAAGCCCAATAGATATAAGTAAATTTTTAAGCAAACTATTGTCGGATGTTTAAAGACAATTATATTAAGAATCAATTCTCAAAAAACAAGATGTATTTTAATTTTATGAACACATCGAAAAAACAATACTGTACCCTATTTTATGGAATTCATTAGCATTTTTATAAGTAGTACGCCGTTTAAGCAAATTATATACCTTGATACTGATATTATTACAACTTTTTTGCATGTATGCAAATTTGTGAACCTTATTCTATTTTTTTAATATACATACTATTTTTGTGAACTTTATACATTTTTTCTAAAAATTAATTTTAGTTTACTTTTACATAATGTTTTTGTATATTATACTACTTTTTTGACATTTATTCACATTATTTTGAATTTAAACCCATTATTGAAGTGTGCATTATTTAAGTTAGGTATTTTCAAGTTTCGTGCTCATGTACTTAGTTTTCAAAATTGAGGTTTACTTGAGCAATTATGATATATGTGACTAAAATCTCTCGATCAATTCCGAATATAGAAGACACAAATATCATCTTTCTTATATCAAACCAAACATATTAAACAAAAATAAGGAGAGACTGCATCACCGCAACAAAACATGACCGAAAAAGATAACTATTTTGTCTCACGGGTGTCATTGTTGAAGGCTAAAAATTTTACTTCATGATGAAACTAAGCTATATATGTAAATTCACTACATTACTATAATACAAATATAAGCCCAATAGATATAAGTAAATTTTTAAGCAAACTATTGTCAGATGTTTAAAGTGAATTATAATAAGAATTAATTCTCAGAAAACAAGATGTATTTTAATTTTATGAACACACTAAAAAACCAATACTGTACCCTCTTTTATGGAATTCATTAGCATTTTTATAAGCAGTACATTGTTTAAGCAAATTATATACCTTGATACTGATATTAATGCAACTTTTTTGCATGTATGCAAATTTGTGAACTTTATTCTATTTTTGTAATATACATACCATTTTTGTGAACTTTATACATTTTTTGTAAAAATTAATTTTAGCTAACTTTTACACAATGTTTACGTATATTATACTACTTTTGTGACTTTTATTCACATTATTTTGAATTTAAAAACATTATTGGTGGTGTTGAGAAGAAAACTAAAGAAGATGTTATGAGGAACAAAAGTAATGTATCTGAGAATGAGAAGAAGAAGAATAATGTTGGAGACTTGGAGTTATTGGGGATGGCAAGAATAAGAAAATGGAAAAAGAAGTTATCAAAACAAGTAATAAGTTTGATGCATTAGCAAGTGATAAAATTGAAGTAGGAAGTCAGGAGTGGGAGTATATGAAGAAGAAAATTGATATGGCTTGTATGTTAGACATGAAGATATCTGATGATGATAAATTGATGAGAATAGATGGACTGAGGATTTGATATTGTTGTGGGAAGAATCTATGGCGGTGAAGGAAAAGAATATTAAAATTGGGAAACTCAAGGGGAGGATTGCAAAATTACAAAAAGATATTGTGTATGGGAATAGAAATGTGGCGATGATTGCAAATGTGAAGAAATAATGAAAGAAACTGGTGCAACACAGAATCAGGCTTTCATGAAGGCATATGATGAAGTATATAAGGGTAAGTTGAACAAGATTATGTTGTGGGTTAAGGTAAGACAGTCGGCGGAAGTGGAGTTATTCTTTTTATCTGAACAAGTTTTAACAATTGAGGTTAGGAGTACTTGGACAGATGAAATGATTCAACTCTATGAAAGTCTTATGGGTAAAAGGGTGGATAGTATGATGCAAAATCAGTTTTATGAAGATGTCATGGAAGGTATAAATAATGAAGTGGATATAGAAACTCATGGTAATGCCAGCTTCATGACTAAGGATGAAATTTCAAATGGGTTGGATGGTAGGGATGCTCAGATGCTAGGTGATATGGCATCTCTCCTCTCCCCTGTTTAATTATGGTGATAAAAATTGCTTCATGGAACATTCAGGGAATGAGTAATTCCCTAAAGCAAAATGAAGTCAAGAAATTTATTTATAGTAATAATATTAATATGTGTGGTGTTATAGAAACTCAGCTTAGAAAGAAGTTTGTTAATAAAGTATGTAATGAAGTTTTTGGTAAGTGGACTTGGGTATCGATGAACTCTATAGGATCCTGATTATCGGTATTCGAATTCTATAGGATCCTGACATTTTCAAAGATAGTGATAATGTTCTAACATACTAGATGAGGTTTATCAATCTGGGCAAATATACATAAGTGACATTTGAAACCCCACATATGCCATCTTTTGCCCCTCATCTCAGTCGTCTATACCCCTTCTACTGCTACTAGACCGCCACCTGCTGTCAACCAGATTACTCCCTCCACAACCACCTCTAGCAGACTGACAACCCCATTAGTCTCCTTTTTTTTTAACCATCTTTTGGTTTCAGTCCCTGCATGACATATTGAACACAGAACAACACTCTTATGACCGGGCTCGCAAATGAATAAAAAAATGTTAATAGGTGTCCCTAAGCATATATAAACAATAACAAGATGAAAGTAACTGTAATTACCCGACGGGTTTCCGTGTTCGCCGGGATCGTGTTTGCATCGCGTGCTTTGGCTCGATAACTTTTCCCACTGTTTTCTTATGCTTTCCTTCCACGGGATCTTTTTCCACTACATATATACTCCTATTATCTACGCTTAATTGGGTTTGACTTTTCATACGTTTAGTTGACCCCTCAACTTTTCAATACTTTTAGGAGAAATAAAATATAAATGACTTCAAAAATAACTCTTACATTCATTCTCCGCTTTCCTCTTTTGTGAAATCCCCTCTTCTTCAATCCTCGCTGTAGAGAAAGACAAAAACTTCATTAATAGCTAACCAAATGTGCTAGTTTTACTTATTTTTAAGAAGACGTAGAAGGTTTTACCACCACATTCCAAGATGGAATCAATGATCGCCATTTTAGCGTCAAGCATACTCACAAACTCAACCATCACGTCCTCACCATCCTTCTTCAAGAAATCCTTCACCATCTTGTTCTTTACTTTCGAAAGATGCTTCTTTTGTTTCTTCTGAAGCACGGTAACCATGCTCTCATTTCGTTGTTGCATGATATTCTTCAGTAAACGGGCATTCTTAAAAAGATCGGTGCCTTCCTGTGAAATTAATAACCTAGTGGTTAAATTGATATACGACGCGTCAAATAGCTTAAACAACTCAAGTAGGTTGAATGATTAAACGAATGTTTGTAGGCTGAATTTGTCTAAAGTTTACATTTCACATTTACTCACCTTATCACGTGTCTTCTGGCGCTTATCACATTCCAGAGGTGGTGTGGTGATAGATCCCTTGGTGGCATAAAGCTACATTAAAAAAATAATAATAATAACCACATAATTAATCAATCTACTAACATACAATTCTAGCATAAATAAAACTAGTCAAATAACCTGTAAGAAAAGAGCGCATCCCCCTATAAATATCTCTTTGTTTCCCTTATAGTTGTTGTATTTTTCAATTCCATTCACGAGACTTGTAATGACAAACGTTGCCCATCTTTTCTTCTTGTTAACATCTCGCACAAGATCTAAACAGGATTCTGGCAAGTAGTCATGAGCTGATGGTGGATAAACGATGTATCGCAAGACTAATAACATGTAAGCGCGTTTCACAGTATCCTCATCTAAGCTCTCCCTCAATTTTGTCTTTACCTTTTCCATGCAGATCTCTTTTTGTCCTCTCTTTACAAAGTCTTTCTTGAGCTGAGGTGGTACATGTGCTTTTTGACCTCTCCGAGGCAACTTAATCTCTTCCTCCTCCCCATCTTCAATTCCCATTATTTCAGTGACATCTTGAGCTGTGACTACATGCCTTTCACCCTTAAGTTCGATACTATGGTCTTGTGTGTTAAATATAGTAGCCAACTTTTTTATGATACCATTATTTTGGATATTCCGATCCATGACCAAGAGTTTGTGGAATGGGGTATTTTCCAACATTTTTCGCCTCTCGGGCCCTAATGGCTCCAAAGCATCTACAAAAAGATTGGTCGAACCCCGAACTCGAACTTTGACATTTTGTTGAGGTTCTTCTTCTTCTTCTTCTTCTTCTTGAGTGGTGGTGGTTCTCAATAAGTCGTTGTACTTGTTTAGACCTTGCATCATTTTATCAAAACAAAATAATATAATCAGCAAATAAGTTTAAAGATAAATAAATGAAGTCGAGTTACACAACTAACCAGAGGAGGTTCCTGTTCCTGTTGTTGATCTTGTTCTTGTTCGGTTCAAATCTTCCATTTCTGCATTTTATCAAACAAAATAAAATCAATACAACAAATAGGTTTAAAAATAAACAAATGCTGACAAGTGAGTTAAGTTGTTTGGTTTAGATCTTCCAAATCTGCATTTTATCAACAAAATAATGAAATCAATACAGCAACAACTAACCAACAAGAAGAAGTTTGTAGTAAGCTGTTGAGTCTTATTAATCCATTTTGATGCAAGGTAAACTAAATGCACCTCTTGTTTTTGATGAATTTAAATCCAGTTTGCTAGACACTTATAGTAATCTTACTTAATCCTGTTGGTTAGAATGTATCAAAAAAATTCAGCTGAAAACAAACTACATAAGATCCGGTCATAGCCATAGACCCATTGTTTTGAGGATCAGTGTTGTCCTAAAATAATTCAAGTGCAATCAATTATCATGCAGTTTTTTCTATCCATAAGTTACTTTTCAAATGGGACTACTTTTATGTGACAACTTGCTTTGCTTCTCTTTTTCCGTTTCCCCTGTGTAACAACATTTTGTTCAGGTCTGCCCGTGATACGGAACACTTGTTTCTAGAACTTCCTTTGTTGGAAGCTAAACTGCATCGACAAAATGTCAGAGTACATAGTAGCTGGCAGTGGCGAAGCTAGAATTTTTTCAATGGGGGTCGGGATCTAAATTTTTTTTTTCCTAAAGCTATTTTTCAGGTAATACCGAAATTTTGGGGGGTTGAAACTGAATATACCGAAATTTTTCTACACGAAAACTATATACCCCTACATCGCAAAAAAATTTTCGGGGGTCCCCCCCCGGCCCCTTAATAGCTGCGCCCCTGGTAGCTAGTTAATGGTAAAATTTCCTACATTACATCTGTGTGTTGGTAATATAGTTTAAAAAATCTTCTTCTAAAGAAGGATAACAAACACTAGATGATTTCAAATTGTATATCGTGACTAACAGACATTACATGGTCTATACTCTAATCTATTTTTGCGGTTTAACATTTTCCTATTATTGGTTCTGCTACCACACGTTTTGTAGGTTTTCTATATACGTTTTGATGCACCTATCAGATACTAAATGCTACACGGAAGAGTGGCAGAAAAATCCTCAAAATGTGGAGCTATATCAGCTTATGGGAAAGGATAACATTCCATTTCACACGATAAGTGAAACTTAAATGCTAAAGTATATTATCTGCAGGGACCAACCTTAAACTCCACTTGGCTAAAATTCAAAACGGGCGGGGTCGGGTAACGGGCACAGGTGAAAAGGGCTATTTTAAAATTCGGACCAAACGGGGACGGGTCAGCAATTTTAAAATTCGGACCAAACGGGCACGGGGCAAATGGGCTCCAGCCTGTCGTACTTAGAAAAGCAAATGACTAAAACATTCTTTATTATTTTGTAATGTGTAATGTTTTGTAACATCGCCTCTTGAGAAAATAAATAAATAAGAAAACATAGTATATCATAATGAAAATAACTCGTTTGGTTTGGAAATAAATTTATCAACAAAATAATAATGAAATGAAATTAATCAAAAAGATGATACTATAAGTTTAGTGTTTTATCAAACAGTTGGAAGGAAGGAAGGTTAGTTGTAAAACAAAAACCAACTGAATTCAAATTAAGTAATAAATCCAATACTAATAATAACTATTTAAAACCCTAAAACAAAAACAAATTAAAAGCGAATAGAAACAGTACCTACTTAGAGTGTGAGAATCAGCAGCGTTTTATCAATCAAACACTAACAATTCATTTGTTTATTGCTGGTTTAAAAGGATTGCTCAATCAAACAAAAACAAATTAATAACTAATTACTTACAGTGTGTGTTTGTGTGTGTGTGAATAGAAGATCTGCAACAAAATAGAAGAAACTTTAATTTGTTTATTGCTGGTTTAAAAGGATGGATGATTTTTTTTTTTTTTTTTTAAATGAGAATACGGTGTCAGAAGATCTGCAATCAAAGAGTACCTAAATTACTTACAGTGTGTGTGTGTGTGTGTGTGTGTGTGTGTGAATAGAAGATCTGCAATCAAACAGTTGGATGAATTTGTTTATTGGTGGTTTAAAAGGACGGAAGAATTGCTTAATTTTGGGGGAGGGTTTTGGCGCTTTTTTTTTTTTTTTTTTTTTTTTTTTTTTTTTTTTTTTTTTTTTTTTTGTGAAATATAAACTGATCTAAATCAAGTTAAGTGTGAAATGGTTTATAAAGGGCCCAAGAGATGTTCATTGGGCCTCTTTTCTTACTTAGCCCATTATCAGGCAAGGCCTTTTTTTAGATACAGGTCCGTCTACCAGACAAACGATATTTCTTGTTTGTGACCGTTTCAACGTAAATAAAATCAAATTTGCTGATTCTATTCTGAAATTAAAACTTAATTATGATATATCATTGTACTACTGTAATTTGGTTAATATCTAAGCTATACTAAGTTATCTAACTATACTCATACTAAAATTGATAGCATATCAATATTAACGGCTCAAACCCATTTTTAATGCCCATCAACAAACATTTGACGGAGGCCGCACTTAAATCTCAGGCCGCGCAAGGCCTGGTAAAACCTCTCAGGGCAAACTGAGTATACTTGTTATTTATTTTAAGATTAAAAGGATAGCAACACACACAACTTCACAAGTTTCACACACTTGGGCAAATTCTTACCAGTAATCCTTTGACAAGTTACACTTGTTATTTATATCTATTTTAAGATTTTTTTTTTTAAATCTTACCAGTAATACCTAAAATTTCCCATAAATACCTAAAACTTGCCGGAAATATAGAAAACTTGTCGAAAATGTCAATCCGATTAATCCCGCCTAGACCAATTACAAGCTACAGGTTGGTCGACCGCTTGATTACCGATTCACGATTTTTGCAACCTTGGATAAAACTATAAACATAATAAATTAGATGGTGAAAAATGTCAAATAGTAACGAAGTTTGAGATATATTTTAATCAAGTCATTCTAACTTTATTATTATTATAAAAACCACCCAAAGTTTCAATATTGTTCCACGCTTGTAATTTTTATGTTAGAGTGATCTGAACGAAATAATTATCAAACTTGGTTTTTATTTTGTGGTTATTGTTTATATTTAGTCATGCATTAACGGGTTGTACAAAAAGTTTGTTGAAATTAGTTAAATTCAAGGGGTGCTAGAATTAATGTACAAAATGTTAATGAATATATTTATACTTTAAGTACACTGATTTTAAAAAGTTACACAAGAATAAAACGGTTTCGAAACTTCGATGTTTTTTATGGTTGATATAAAATTTGAGTAACCAAATTGGAATACTCATAAAACTTGGTTACTATTATGTGACATATTCCTTAAATTTGAATACATGATTCACTAAAAAAAATTATTTTATAATACCCGCCGCCGGCATTCTTAAAATATAAATCAGGTTTCAGTACTGTCGTCTAGCATGTACAGTCTACAAGAGGCACGCCAAGCTAATAAAATGTAAAAAATGAAAAGAACCATTCCCTACAGCAAAAAAACTTTGAACGCAGGCACATCCTTTAACCTTTATCACACATTTCCATAATACTAAATTCTTCTTCAACCCAACTCTGAACAATGATTTTTGTAAGCGGTGATACACGTCCAGAGCGTTTGACATTTCTTTTAATCTTTAATTCTTCATCCCTTTCAATATCAACGCTCAGAACTATCCTCAACTTCTTGAGCACCGGTGTGTTGGCCAAGATAAGCTTTACAAACTTCATGTCATGTTCCATGTTACCAAGGCCCATTGTATGGATTATGGGACCCACGGGAGTGATTTGTGCACAACTGTGGATTATGGGACCCAGGCGGGTTCGTGAAGATACTGATATTAGTCGTATTGATTGGTGTGAGTACGTTTTTTACTGCCTTAAATTCGGACCAAACGGGCACAGGGCAAATGGGCTCCAGTCAAAACAGGCTGTCGTTCTTAGAAAAGCAAATGCATAGTAGTGCGATGATATGATAAATGAGAAAAACCGTCGGATGAGAGTTGAGTTAGAGTTAGATGGGGCTAACCAAAGGAGGTTTGGTTTAGGTGTTGTTCCAAATCTGCATATTAAAAAAAAAAAAAAAAAAAAAAAAAAAAAAAAAAAATCAATAGAGCATAACGTTAATCACAGAGATTTTGTATTTACAGAAATCGAATCACTAGGAGCAAATAAGAATACATAAGATGGTGTTGGAAATAAATTGATCAACAAAATAATACGTAATGAAATTAAACAAAAAGATGATATAATAAGAAGGCATTTTATCAAACAGTTGGAAGGAAGGAAGGTTACTTGTAAAACAAAAACCAACTGAATTCAAATTAATTAATCCAATACTAATAATAACTATTTAAAACCCTAAAACAAAAACCAATTAAAAGCGAATAGAAACAGTACCTACTTAGAGTGTGAGAATCAGCAGCGTTTTATCAATTAAACACTAACAATTCATTTGTTTATTGCTGGTTTAAAAGGATTGCTCAATCAAACAAAAACAAATTAATAACTAATTAAAACCCTAAAACAAAGACATTACCATCTAAAACAATCCAAATTAAAAGCGAATAGAAACTTAAGAGTACCTAAATTACTTACAGTGTGTGTGTGTGTGTGAATAGAAGATCTGCAACAAAATAGAAGAAACTTGAATTTGTTTATTGCTGGCTTAAAAGGATGGAAGAATTTTGGGGGAGGGTTTTTGTGTATGTTAATTGATGAGAATTGAAAATATAAAATGATGATCAACTTAAGTATGATGAAATGGTTTATAACATTGGGCCCCTTTTCTTACTTAGCCCATTATCAGGCAAGGCCTTTTTTTAGATACAGGTTCGTCTACCAGACAAACGATATTTCTTGTTTGTACGTAAATAAAATGAAATTTGTTGATTCTAATCTGAAATTAAAACTTAATTATGCTATATCATTGTACTACTGTAATCTATACTACATATCTTTAATCTTTAACTATCTATAATAGAGAAATGGTCAATCTTGAAGGTGAAATCTTAAAAGTTGGTCAAACATTGAAACTTGAAAAATCTTGAAACTTGAAAAATCTTAATAAAGGAAATTATGAAATGTAATTAATACTCTTATTAAAACACCATATTACTTAAAAGTAAAATGATTTATTCACATTGTACAATCAATTAAAAATATATCTACCAAATTAAATACAACCAATTAATACAAATGAAAAACCGGGTTGACCCGGGACGCTTCAAACCCGACGAGTTGAACCGGTTTAATTTGACCCGTTTTCGACCCAAACTAGCAAGTTGACCCGGTTTAAATCGAAAAATTTTTCGACCGGAACGGATCACGCTTCAAACCTGACGGGGTTGAACCAGTTTAATTTGACCCTTTTTCGACCCAACCTAGCAAGTTGACCCGGTTTAAATCGACAAAATTTTCGACCGGAATGGTTCAAACGGTTTAACCACCCGGGTCGAACCGGGTTTCAAAACATTATGTTCAATACTAGAAAAAGTGCCAATAGCAACTAAAATTTTGCAACAACCAATAAGTCGTTGCTATATTCACACATTAGCAACGAATTTAGTAACAAAATTCAGTAAAAATTGAATCTTTGGTTAGCAACAACTTTTAGTTGCTAAATTCGTTGCTATCTTCTCAAAATTTGGTGGAAAAATTCTCTCTCTTTTTTAGCAACGACTTTCTCAAAAAAATTCGTTGCAAAAAAATTAGCAACGAAGTTTTAATTTTTGCCAATCAAATCATCAATTATTAGCAACGAAATCGCAAATATAGCAATGAATATTTTGTTGCAAAAATTGTTGGTCAAAATTTTAAACATTTTTGTATCTAAATATATGAAAAAATCAAGGGAAAATTCTCAAATTTTTTTAGTTAACCAATTTTATGTTGAATTATTTTCTAGTTATTACATTTATGAAATAGTATAGGGAAAAAAAATTTCCTCTTTTTACTAAACCTTATTAAATAATGGCAGTTTAGTTTCAATCTACTTACGATAATCTATGCACATATAAATATAACATGCAAACCATTATATGTGTATACATGTAATTTATGGTTTATCTATAAAAATTAAATAACGCACATTGTCTGTGTGTCTTAAAAGCGTGAACTGAAACATCATGAGTGTTTGACTCGCGTTAAAAACTGAAGTTTTATGTGACTTCACTTGTGACGCAAACGGGTTAAAAATTTAGTTTTGAGCTCCAAAATGAAAGTTGTAGATCTCTCTCTCTCCCGGTTCGGTGACCTCTTGAATCATCATAGCTGAGTGCGTATGAATGAGCTATGACTAAAACAATGTAACTATGTCAGCATATGACCTCTTGAATAATGTGAATGGATCTATAATCATATTTATGCGGCTACCCGTGTCGCGAGTATTTGATTCACATCAAAAATTGAATTTTTCTTTGATTTGACTCGTGATGCTAACGGGTTTAGTTTCAGTTTATAGGTCAAAAACCAAAGTTGTAGAACTCTCTATCCCGTTTTCGTGGCCATTTTAATCATTAAAAGCGGAGTTCGTATGAAGGAGTTATGACATCTCGACTCATCCGTTTAACATCTTATGTGTAACGATATCATCTCGACTCGTCTGTTTAACATCTCATGTGTAAAGACACCATCTCGACTCGTCGTTTAACATCTCATGTCTAACGATACCATTTCGACTCATCCGTTTAACATCTCATGTCTAACGATACCATCTTGACTCGTCCGTTTAACATCTCATGTGTAAAGATACCATCTCGATTCGTCCGTTTAACATCTCATGTATAACGATACCATCTCGATTCGTCCGTTTAACATCCCATGTCTAATGATACTATATCGACTCATCCGTTTAACATCTCATGTGTAAAGATATCATCTCGACTAGTTCATTTAACATCTAATGTCTAACGATACCATCTTGACTCGTCCGTTTAACATGTCATGTGTAACGAGACCATATCGACTCATCCGCTTAACATGTCATGTCTAATGATGAGGCGAAAAATGATCCGTTTTTAGGGGGTCATTTAAGCCTGAATTTGAATTTATTTGATCAAATATTACCCTAAATCGTTCCTTTTGTGATTTTAGGTACTTTGTGAGTAAATTCTGGAAAAGGAAGCATTTTGGACGTTTTTGGAGCATAAAAGTGAAGAAAACGACAAAGTCTTAATTTTCCTTGCTGGAACAGTACCTGACGGCGTGACAAGCTTCTTCATGACGGCGTCAAGAGTAATACAAGAGGTGGAAGTGGATAAAGTACGTGACGGTCCAGTAAGTTCATGACGGCGTCAAGCTAGGCCGTCACGTGTACCTGAAGGCGTCACCAAGGCCGTTACGTGTAAACTTGTCAAAACTTGGGCGCGGAGTAGCTGATATTGTTTTGGTCATAACTTTTGCATACGAACTCGGATTTAGGTGATTCAAAAGCCCATGCGAAGAGGACGAAGAGATCTACAATTTGGTGAAAAAGTGGTCTTGACGGCATCAAGAGTAACGGGCTGACGCCGTCAAGAAGGGCCGACAGAAAACATGCCTATAAATATAACTTCATAACTTCACTTTTTGTAAGCCCTAAACCCTAAAGTCGATTCCTGGGTTTAGGTGGGTGTTTTTCCAGCAACTTAGAGGGTTTCAATCACTCCATAAACATCATGTATTGGTTTGATGATTCTATCTCAACTATGTTTTTCATTATTCTTGTTGATTGTCCTTCTTTGATTATGATTTGCTAATTCACCTTGTGTCTACTTGTGATTATGTGAAACTTGTATATAATTGATTAGATCTCATTGATTTCTTGTTGATGTGTGTGTCTATCTCCATCAATTAAGGCATGACAACTTCAATAGATCTAGTTGGTTTAGTTTATAATTCTTGTTTCCTATTGATTCTTGTTTTGATTGAATGATTTATATGTTAGGCTTAAGAAAACTGGCAGATCTCCAAATGGTAACATGCTTGAACGTCTTAAGAAACATGAACCGATGTGCACTAGGTCTTTATTGGTTGTATTTAATGCATGAGCCACTGTTTACAATCCCTATAGTTGTGCTAGGCATGGTGTAGAAGGAGATAAGAGCTCATAGAATTGGGGAGTTATGTGCGATACCCCATGAATGGTATTAAGGAATACAACCCGTCAATTAAAACAAGGTTACAATTCAATAGGTAGGATTGGATAGCTAGCAAGGAGTAACATATCATAGGTAGACATGCTTCACTTATCTTGTAAAACCTTAGTTTATTTTCTTGTTTATTAGTTTAATTAGTAGCTTTTGGGTTAGTTGATTAGCAACTAATTCCGCCCACTCTCCCAATACTCGAGATTTTTACTTGCTTTTCATAAAATATAAAAATACAAAAAGAATCATCCTTCACCTTTAGACCTAGTTAGATTAATTTCAATCCTAACGACACTATTCCTAGCTGAACGATCAATCCCCCGGTACTTGTCACTATACTATACTACAACGATCAGGTACACTGCCTGGTGGGGGTTGTAAGCTTCTCAAGATCCCTTGAGAGGTAAAGCCTGGTGCGATTCCCACGTATCAAGTTTTTGGCACCGCAGCCCGGGGAATAGTTATTGTTTAGGTTGAATTTGATTTTTATTAGGTCTACTCATTAGATTCCTTTTTAGTGATATTTTTATTTTCTTTTTATTAGCTTTCTTGTAGTCTATCTTTTCTTTGTGCATTTGTTCGTAGAAACCTTTCCATTGACTCTTCCGTTCACCATTATGGAGAATGCGAATCCACCATACTACCGACCACGAAACCCATTCTACCCTAATGACATCTTGATGTTCAAACAATATCGAGATGAACCCATATATGATGCATGTACTCGTTTTAAAAATTTACTCCGAATAGTCCCTCATCATAGTTTCGCTTTAGCATCCCTAACCCAGACCTTTTACTATCGTGTTAACCGATATGACCAAATGTGCATTGAGGATTTTGCCAATGGGGACTTTAGGGAATTAAATGCTGAAGAAGCATGGGATACCATAGAAGATTGTGCCCAATATTATTATAGATTAGACAACCCGACAAACAACATAACAAATCATTTGACAACAAATTTGAAGAATCATGGAACAAGTTTTTTGGGGGATGAATATACTCATGTTGAGATACCTAGTTGGATGGCACCTAATATCATAGTACAAAACAAACATATAGGTAATCTAGATACAATGGAGGATGAGGTGGATAATCCAAGCCCACAAAGTACCCCACAAGTCCTACCATCATTTGAGGCACATACACCGCCCGTGACTTACCCGGAAGAAGTAGATGAGACTATAGGAACCCCAATTGAGGTAGAACCCTTGGACCAAGCACCACTAGAGGATATAGGTTTGAACACTTGTAGTGATAACCTTACTCCTAGTTCTAGGGAATTTCTTAGTGTTGATGAACCGGAACCTCAACCTTTACACAACTTCCCATCCTTAGATTTATTTCTAGGAGACAAAAGAGGAACCGATCCACCCATCAACCTATATTATCCGGGTAGTTTTAGGATGAAGGAAGCCATTCACTCACCCCCTTCACCTCACGTGGCATATTTCCACCCTAAGGGTGTGTATCACTACTTCCACCCACACTTAATCCTAAGTGTAGGGAAAACCTCCCCTATTTCCATTAAATAAGGGTAGAGTCAGGCTCGTGACTCGAACAAAAACAAGCGCTTCTTGGGAGGCAACCCATGTTTTTAATTGTTTGATGTTTTTATTTTATTTGTTTGTTTGTGTCATATATGCTTAATCATAGTTGTTTAATTTTCATGTTTCGAATAATTTGTGAAAATGCTTTATTTTGTTTTTAACCTCGTCTTAATTGCATATAAAGGTATTTTACAAAAAGATAAGTGTAGGGAAATTTATATTTTGTTAAAAAGAACTAAATTCGAACATGAAAACTTCACAATTCATGATTAGCATATATTCTATCTTGTTTGTGTGTCAATAATTGTGGATATGTTTTATGAGTTCCTATTTGTAATTCATTCCACAAGTATCCTATCCTTTTGTTGCTTTGTCTTGTTTCTATTTCTAAGTCTGGAATTACATCTAGTTGTGATTTTTGTTCGGTTTGATGCTTTGGTTTTTGTGTTTGTTGATTACAGGACAAGAAGATGATTTATATTTTTGGAGGGAAGCTTTCAACGTTCGTCTTCTTGGATGTAGATTTAACCATGTTGTCACATTATCCACGGTGAACGAATCAGGGGAGTATTAGTTTCTTTCATTCTTATTTATTTACTTTTACATCTTTTATCTAGAACATTGGGGACAATGTTCGGTTTAAGTGTAGGGAGGGTATATTAGAAACTATTACTCCACTTGGTTTTTGTTTTGTTTAATAGTGAATGTGTAATAAAACTGAGAGAAATATTTGTTAGGGCAATTTTAGCACCAAATTTAAAATTTTTTGCAACATGTAGGAGTGAAACTTTAGTCTTAATAAGCGTCTCATGGATAGGAGTTGTATGACTAGCACAAAAAAACCATACCACTCAAAAATTTCCACCCTAAATATGTGAGGTTCGCCCTTAGATCTTTAGGAAAAAGCATTCATTGTTGGTGCTTATGAGTGTACCGGTAGTATTTAAATTCTAGAACTTGTGATAGTGATGCATCCCGAGACCGCTAGTGAGACTACATTCGTGTAGTTAGGATTTACTAAATGATAAGAGGCATTAGGATAACCCTTGTTCTACACCTGTAATATAATTACATTGACTTCATAGGTCAAGTAATTCTCCCACACCTTTGCGTTGTACTCATTTTTAGTACACGATACCCCTAGTACACCCCTCCGAGCCTATCTTTTCATTTCTAACTTTAAGCATTTTACTTAAAGGGAGAATTTGTTTACAATCCACCCCAAATGTGCAACCAAATCGCCTTAGCCTTCCTTGTATACGCTCATCTTTAGTGCATTATTGTTAATTGTTTAAACCCTTTGTTAGTTGTCTAATTGATTACATGGTTGCTAAGTCGAGTCATATCTTGTACATATTGTTTTGGGACAATTGGGACTCATGGGTACAGTACTTGTGTTATGGAGTAATGGGGAAGAACATCATATATTACCCCCGTATGTGCGTTAATATTTAAAAGTACTCCAAGTGTTTTGATTATCTTGATTCGAGTCATTAGAATAGTTGATTGTAAAGTATGTAAAAGCTCAAGTGTAGGGAGGAAACGAGCTCCCTTTGATGTGTTGTTTTGGATGGTAGAGTAAGAGTGTATGTTAAAAAAAAAAAAAAAAAAAAAAAAAAAAAAAAAAAAAAAAAACCGAAAAACCGAAAAAAAAGAAAAAGAAAAAAAATATATATATATATATAGAAAAAGGAAAGAGAAAAACATACGGGCTACCATCCGTTTCTTTTATTTATGTTTAAGTCAAATAGTGTCTTGAAAATCCAAAAAGAGTTGTGGTTAGTTTAAGTTGAGTCGAGTCTTGGCTTAGCAACACCTCATTGTACATGTAGTTAACTAAGACAATTGACTTGCCACCAGTAAAATATCCGTTTATCCAACAAAACCGTGTTTTCCATATCCCCTACACCTAACGTTATAACCATTTAAAATACCTCTTTGATAGTTTATCCTAGGTACTTACGCCATGTGGTGGAGGTTTGATCCTTTCCCAAGCCTATGGTAATCTATTTGCTATGACAGGTAGAGAGTGATATTTCTCCATTTCCCATTATGACATATAACTTTACAACACCCGAGAGATGAGAGTATCCAAATACTTAATGTGAGGTGCTAGTGTATAATTTCCGTGCTTGTTTTGATTAAAGTGGAACGATCATTTGTTGTAATTACTTTTATATTAGTGTTAAATGACCCCTAACTTGTATTTTGATTGGTGGAAAAGCTCATTTGCTTGAGGACAAGCAAATCCCAAGTGTATGGATATATGATGAGGCGAAAAATGATCCGTTTTTAGGGGGTCATTTAAGCCTGAATTTGAATTTATTTGATCAAATATTACCCTAAATCGTTCCTTTTGTGATTTTAGGTACTTTGTGAGTAAATTCTGGAAAAGGAAGCATTTTGGACTTTTTTGGAACATAAAAGTGAAGAAAACGACAAAGTCTTAATTTTCCTTGCTGGAACAGTACCTGACGGCGTCACAAGCTTCTTCATGACGGAGTCAAGAGTAATACAAGAGGTGGAAGTGGATAAAGTACGTGACGGTCTAGTAAGTTCATGACGGCGTCAAGCTAGGCCGTCACGTGTACCTGAAGGCGTCACCAAGGCCGTCACGTGTAAACTTGTCAAAACTTGCGCTCGGGATAGCTGATATTGTTTTGGTCATAACTTTTGCATACGAACTCGGATTTAGGTGATTCAAAAGCCCACGCGAAGAGGACGAAGAGATCTACAATTTGGTGAAAAAGTGGTCTTGACGGCGTCAAGAGTAACGGGCTGACGCTGTCAAGAAGGGCCGACAGAAAACATGCCTATAAATATAACTTCATAACTTCACTTTTTGTAAGCCCTAAACCCTAAAGTCGATTCCTGGGTTTAGGTGGGTGTTTTTCCAGCAACTTAGAGGGTTTCAATCACTCCATAAACATCATGTATTGGTTTGATGATTCTATCTCAACTATGTTTTTCATTATTCTTGTTGATTGTCCTTCTTTGATTATGATTTGCTAATTCACCTTGTGTCTACTTGTGATTATGTGAAACTTGTATATAATTGATTAGATCTCATTGATTTCTTGTTGATGTGTGTGTCTATCTCCATCAATTAAGGCGTGACAACTTCAATAGATCTAGTTGGTTTAGTTTATAATTCTTGTTTCCTATTGATTCTTGTTTTGATTGAATGATTTATATGTTAGGCTTAAGAAAACTGGCAGATCTCCAAATGGTAACATGCTTGAACGTCTTAAGAAACATGAACCGATGTGTACTAGGTCTTTATTGGTTGTATTTAATGCATGAGCCACTGTTTACAATCCCTATAGTTGTGCTGGGCATGGTGTAGGAGGAGATAAGAGCTCATAGAATTGGGGAGTTATGTGCGATACCCCATGAATGGTATTAAGGAATACAACCCGTCAATTAAAACAAGGTTACAATTCAATAGGTAGGATTGGATAGCTAGCAAGGAGTAACATATCATAGGTAGACATGCTTCACTTATCTTGTAGAACCTTAGTTTATTTTCTTGTTTATTAGTTTAATTAGTAGCTTTTGGGTTAGTTGATTAGCAACTAATTCCGCCCACTCTCCCAATACTCGAGATTTTTACTTGCTTTTCATAAAATATAAAAATACAAAAAGAATCATCCTTCACCTTTAGACCTAGTTAGATTAATTTCAATCCTAACGACACTATTCCTAGCTGAACGATCAATCCCCCGGTACTTGTCACTATACTATACTACAACGATCAGGTACACTGCCTGGTGGGGGTTGTAAGCTTCTCAAGATCCCTTGAGAGGTAAAGCCTGGTGCGATTCCCACGTATCATCTAACGATACCATCTCGACTCGTCCGTTTAACATCTCATGTCTAACGATACTAGATCGACTCATCCGTTAAACATCTCATGTGGAACGATACCATCTCGACTCATCCGTTTAACATTTCATGTGTAACGATACCATTTCGACTCATCCATTTAACATTTCATGTCTATCGATACAATCTTGATTCGTCCGTTTAACATCTCATGTCTAACGATACTATATCGACTCATCCGTTTAACATCTTATTTGTAAAGATACCATCTCTACTCGTCCATTTAACACCCCATGTATAACGATACCATCTCAACTCGTCCATTTAACATATCATGTCTAACGTTACCATCTCGACTCGTCCGTTTAACAACTCATGTCTAACGATACTATATCGACTCATCCGTTTAACATCTCATGTGTAACGATATCATCTCAACTCGTCCGTTAACAACTCATGTGTAAAGATACCATCTGGACTCGTTCGTTTAACATCTCATGTCTAACGATAACATATCGACTCATCCATTTAACATGTCATGTGTAACGATACCATATCGACTTATTAACATGTCATGTCTCACGATACTATATTGACTTATTCGTTTAACATCTCATGTGGAACGATACCATCTCGACTCGTCCGTTTAACATCTTATGTATAACGATACCATCTCGACTCGTCCGTTTAACATCTCATGTCTAACGATACCATCTCGACTCATCCGTTTAACATCTCATGTCTAACGATACTATACCGACTCATCCGTTTAACATCTCATGTGTAACGATATTATCTTGACTCGTCCGTTTAACAACTCATGTGTAAAGATACCATCTCGACTCGTCCGTTTAACATCTCATGTCTAACGATAACATCTTGACTCATCCATTTAACATGTCATGTGTAACGATACCATATCGACTTATCCGTTTAACATGTCATGTCTAACGATACTATATCAACTTATCCGTTTAACATCTAATGTGGAACGATACCATCTCGACTCATCCGTTTAACATTTCATGTGTAACGATACAATCTCGACTCATCCATTTAATATTTCATGTTTAACGATACCATCCCGACTTGTCCGTTTAACATCTCATATCTAACGATACTATATCGACTCATCCATTTAACATCTCATGTGTAACGATATCATCTCGACTCGTCTCTTAACAACTCATGTGTAAAGATACTATCTCAACTCGTCCATTTAACATCTCATGTCTAACGATAACATATCGACTCATCCATTTAACATGTCATGTGTAACTATACCATATCGACTTATCCATTTAACATGTCTTGTCTAACGATACTATATCGACTTATCCGTTTAACATCTCATGTGGAACGATACCATCTCGACTCGTCCGTTTAACATCTCATGTTTAACGATACCATCTCGACTTGTCCGTTTAACATCTCATGTCTAAGGATACCATCTCGACTCGTCCGTTTAACATCTCATGTCTAACGATACTATATCGACTCATCCGTTTAACATCTAATGCGTAACGATATTATCTTGACTTGTCCATTTAACATCTCATGTCTAACGATAACATCTCGACTCATCCATTTAACATGTCATGTGTAACGATACCATATCGACTTATCCGTTTAACATGTCATGTCTAACGATACTATATCGACTTATCCGTTTAACATCTAATGTGGAACGATACCATCTCGACTCTTCCGTTTAACATTTCATGTGTAACGATACCATCTCGACTCATCCATTTAACATTTCATGTTTAACGATACTATCCTGACTCGTCCGTTCGGTTTTCGTTGGTTTCCTATGGTTTTGGACCGATGCTCGCCCTATCATAAAGAAAGCTCATTGAGCGAACACAAAATTGTCGACTCGATCCCTATCAAAGGTCGACTTGATGTAACTCGTTTACACCGCAACTCTTAGGGTGTCATAAAAGCCGTATGGTTTTTTGGGTCGGGTTAGTCGGGTCCAAAATTATATTCGGGTCAATCGGGTCAACCCGAATTGACCCGAGTTCTAAACAAGGTCGGGTTCAGGTATAATATATGTCTCTTACTCGGGTTTGGGTCAAGCCGATTGACCCGAGTTTCATTTTTTTTCTTTCTAATCTGTATGTAAACACAAAAAATGTATAGTTTTTAAATGGCCTAGACCCGAACCCAAGATGACCCGACCTGAGTTGACCAGAACCCGAATTGACTCGACCCGAGTGACTCGAATTTTAAATAAGGTCGGGTTCGGGTATGATTTTTTGTGCCTTGACCTGAATTAACCCGACCCGAATTGTATAGCTACTCTAGTAATTATAATTTTAAAATACTAGATAATTACTTTTGAAATTGTAAGCTCGCACTTTTTAGTTATAATAATTTTCTTACAAAGTTTTATTTTATTTTTAAAATTAAAAGTAAAAATGAAATTTTGTTTTATATTTAAAACAAAAAGGAAAAAATGAAAATTTAAGAGCGGGAGGGCCAAAAGTAGAGGGCGGGATAAAATTTAGGTCAAAAGTCATTAGATACAGTCAAAGTAACCCTACCTTATCCCCAAATTATACTCAAACTTGCAGCTTCTACTCTTTTCTTCACTTTGAGGTACAACAAAATTATTATTTTTTTCTTGATTATATGGTTGTGTCGTGTTTAATTAAACTACAGATCTCATATGTTGGTTATTTTTGGTTGTTAATTGCATTATCAATCTCAGTAATTGTTTAATTTTTATGGCTATTTATGTGGTAGATCTCGATTGTTGTCACATTTATTGGTCAATGATGTTTGTATTTTGTATGCGTGAAATCATTTGATTGTTAGTTTTATCTTTATGGTACATATCAATATTTGCATACATTTTGCTTGATATTATGTTTTGTATACTGAGTATTATTTGTTCTTCAATTATATGGTCGATTTCATGTTCAATCTCATATGTTGTTTGTTATTTTTGTCACCCCTTAAATGCTCGATATTTTTTGTGTTAAGCATAATTGTTGTTGTTATTGTAGTTAAAAGGAATGGTTACATGTTCTTGTTGTTCTGTCGTAATTTATATCTGATGTTAATGCTACTATACTTAATTCCTACAAGTATGTCTTTTAATTGGATGCTAAAATGAAAATCAAAATGTTTTACTTGTATGCTTGACTTATCTTTTTATGCTCAATTTTACATGTACTTTACTAGCTACTTGTTAATCTAGCCTAATATGTGTAATAGCTTGATGTGCTGAAATGTAACTTTTCTTTCTGTTTACTGTCTGATAAGTTACTCAACTCATATATCTATGACATTTGTTGGATTTCAATACATTCTTATCCCTGCAATGTTCAGTTGTGTGACATGACTTTAATAGTTTAATTTCATTTTTTATCTATCACATGACAGATATGACTGGAAGGGGTAGATCTCAAGGAACTAGAGGAAAGGGTAATCATCAAGCTAACATATCACAAAGGTTGATACTTGATTCACCAATGCCGGTAACCCCACCTTCCACATTGCCGGTAACCCTACCAAACTAAAACTTATACTATGTTTTAGTGTTGAGCTAGCATTTGAATACATAATGCATTAATATCTTTTATGATTTACATAGGATCAATATCAATATGAGGAAACAGTGGATCCGAAAGAGGCTAAAAAGGTTTGGGTAAGGAGGTCAATGGAGAGATGTCGTGGTACATGGGCTATGGTTAGGAAAACAATGTGAAGAGAAGTCTAGAAGTAAAAACAAAGCTGACTGGACGAATTTTCGTCCTGAATTTGTGAACGTCGTATCTGATTGGGATGAAATTCTCAAGTCATGGATGAAACTGGAATGGATGAGGCGATCAAAGGTGGGCGCTGAGAACAGAAAAAAGGTTCCCGGGGATATGGAAGGTACGAGCTCCTATGTTAGACATACCGGCGGGTCAAAAAGCTTTCGTGCACATACTCACCAATGGGTAAGCACTTTATCTAAGTACTTTTTGGATGGTAATGAGTAAGCACTTTATTCTAATACTTTATGGATGAGTTATTACAAATTGAATAATTCTTGCAAACTACTGGTAACCAATTAATAGATACAATATCTTTGTGGTTACTGATATGAGGTTTATATATTATAACAGTAAGCAATGTAACAATTCGCAATTTCAGGTTAACTTTTATTCCCGAAAATTTCACTATTCACTGTTTACTATTCACTTTTCACTATTCATCTCAGAAATTTTTAACGATAATCCGAGAGTTTGACGCTCGTCGGATCATTTCTGCAAAAATCACAAAGCCGTGTCCGAGATTTACTTTTAGGTTTAAACGTCATTCCGGCATCCCGATATGTCCATAAAACATTATAAACAATAGAAATATGATTTTCTCTCATTTTAGGACAATTCCAAAAGTTTCAGAATTTTACGTTTTTCAGTTCAGCGTTTTACGCGAATTACGCGTTTTAGACCCGTGTTTCCAGTTTTTAGCAGGGTTTTAGCACCCGATAGAACCTACCACTCATTTTATATTTTATTATGGAGTATATTGACATGTTTGACCATACTTTCAAGTTTCATATTTTTAGGATACCCGGTTTTACGTTTCGTGACTTAAAAACTTACGGTTAGCAATTTACGGAGTCAAAACTAGCTACATACTTAGGATATTATCATCCAAAGACCATGACTACTCATCTAGTCACCCTATCCATATACAAACCGACTTAGGAGGGGGGGAGTCACCATGTGTGGTTAAATCTTGACTTTAGCCATTAGATCTTACTTAATTACAACTTTGTCTCCAAGTTTAAGCACTTTCCTAGCCACCTTCCTAACCTCCTCATTCATAGTATAAATAGCAAGCTAATCCCTTCCTTTCTTCATCACCAAAAACACCACAACATCAATACCTAGCACCATGATCCTTTGATCTTCAATATACAAGTTACACTACAAAGTTCAAGGTCTTAGTATTCTCTACCTAGTTCTTAAGTTTGTTTGGTGATTCCATGGTTGAATTAAGAGCTACACAAGGTTACTAGGGCTGAAGTTAAATGGTTTTCACAAGGGTTAGATCAAGGCTAGCAAGGGTTACAAGAGTTATGGTGAAGGGTTTACAAGATTAGGTTTAGAGTCCTAGTTCCTAGTTCTTGTCCTAGTTCCCTTTTCATTAAGGCCAAAAGTTGTAAGAACCCTAATACACTTTCTTGCTCAATATCATTTTCATGCTTATTATGTTTCTTACATGCTATATATGGTCTTTGTATTATGTTCATGATGTATAAAAATGGGTAAAACAAGTTATGGTATATATATGTTAACTTATGATATTTAAACAAGTAAACTAGTGACTTTTATGGAGAACCACGACCAAAATAGTACAACTATGATATTTGACACTTACTTACTGTTAAAGAGGACTTAAAAAGGAAAACATAGCAATTTGAATCACCTAAAACGAGTACACGAGTCAAAAGTTATGGCCATAAGAAGTTAGCGACACCAAAACGCCGAAACTGCCTATAACCTACTGTTTTGCATTCTGCCAATTTGAAAGTCACCCTTCTGGTCCGATTCATCAAAAAGTTAAAACACGAAAGTTGTCCGGAACACCGTTTTCGTTCAGGAATAAAGAAGCTCGAGCCCTGAAAACGCTTTCCGAGTGATAATTTTCTTCAAATTCTTAACAGCCCATTTTAGACCAAAGTCACTATATAATAGTTATGATTTACTAAGACCAAGAGGTCTAATGACCTAAAGCCAAGACCACAACCATGGCTAAAGCCAAGGTTGAGTCTTAAAACCATGGTAACAATGACCAAGGTCACGGCAAAGCCACGGTTAAAGACCATATAACTTTTAAAGATCAAAACTTATATATATATATGTTATCAAATACTACAATAGTAGGGAGCCTCATGTGAGGAGTTCATTAAGGATTTACGAATTAAAGTGTCCTGGCTCCTCGAACGTTTACTCCATGACTTCTGAATTATGTCGGCCCGAACGGTAGTAAGAGATATACAACCTATACATGTTTCATAGACCACTTATATTCAAAGACTTACACTATATACTAAGTACTACATCATGAACATTATGCAAGACATATATTGGCAATTCTTCGTATTCTTAGACGTTACTCCAAACCTAAGTCGCAACGTTCTATTATAGGCTGCTCTTAGAGACTTTCGCGATTCGACTACCACTATCATTTCTCATTACATAAGCTTAAGGTGAGTCATAGCCCCTACTTTTTTATACTTGTTTTAACTCTTTGGGGGAGATACATGCTCAACTACTTGCTTACTTGTACAAATACTCTTAAACATTTATACTTGATTGTGTTATACTTGATTGGCATTATACTTGATTGCGTTATACATACTTGTTACACTATACTTGCTTAATTTAAATACAAGATTCGTATTTACGTGCATACATAATACTCTATTCTGTCGGAGAGGTATTGGTAGTACTCATGGGAAGATTCCCCTACCCTTGTGTCTATGTTTGACCTTGGATGTCGTAGTACTATTTGGGAAGATGCCCCCACCATTGCCATATATTCCTGGCCTTGGGTGAATATAATCCGGTGTATTATGTAAACTATCTTTAGCAGTGGGTTGTGGACACACAGGTTGCAAGTCTCTTATGGCGGGACTTGCAACTGAGTGGATTCTCAATGCCTTTGCTGTGTGAACATTCTTTAAGGCTTTTTAACTGTTTTAAGACAAACTCTATGAACTCACCAACCATTGTGTTGACACTTTAGCATGTTTATCTCAGGTTAGTAAGGCGATAGCTAGTGCGTGGAACTTAGAGTCAAGCTGCATATTCTGAAGACTTACGCTTTTATCATTTACCATTCAAAACATTTGTATACATTTATGTATCATACTTTGGAATCTCATGTTTGTAACTTTGAATTCATTAATCGAATGGTAACTTTTCAAAACGTCTCATTTAGAGTTCGTTTTCTATAACTTGTACTTTGTATTATGAAGTAGCACCCTTAGTGACACAGTCTTCCGCTGTGGTATTTTGGGGGTGTTACAGATTGGTACCAGAGCCTTGGTTATAGAGAACTAGGTTGCATTTCGTACCTAGACTATAACTGCTATATACGTTAGGACCCTCCTCTTCATTTGCCTTACACACAGTTCATACACATACGCTTTTTGGTAGTTGTTGGTTTAGTTCCACGATGTTAGATGATGTGACTTTAGTATTATAAGGAACCCCAGAGATTAGTCGAGTCATTAAAACATGGAGCTCAGTAATAACTAATTATTTAACTTGATCTTATGACAGTTCTTGTTTGATGAGACATAAGGTTTGAGTTAAATAATATTATTGCTTAGCTTTAGGGATTTGATGACTTGATTATCTTACTATCGGCCTCAGAAGGCGGATTTTGTGTCGGAAATTCTTAAGTAGGATGATTTAGAATCTCCTTATTTAAATGATTGGGACGCCTCTTCATTTAAATAAAGAAATTATAAATCACCGAACCATAAGTTTATGATCCCTTACTTACAAAAATTTGGACGCTTCTTTATGTAAGTAATGTGTTATAAATAAGTGGGCTTAATTGTAGCCGATACGACTCCTTAACCAGAACCTTAGACAAATCAGAGTGAACACCACTATTTTAGAGATCCTGAAATCCCGAATTCTCTTAGACACATCATAAGTAGTTAACATCAACTGAACTTCGGGACGAAGTTCTCCTTAAGGGGAAGAGACTGTAACAATTCGCAATTTTAGGTTAACTTTTATTCCCGAAAATTTCACTATTCACTTTTTACTATTCACTTTTCACTATTCATCTCAGAAATTTTTATTTCATATTCTCGTAAGTTAAACTATTTTAACGATAATCCGAGAGTTTGACGCTCGTCGGATCATTTCTGCAAAAATCACAAAGCGGTGTCCGAGATTTACTTTTAGGTTTAAACGTCATTCCGGCATCCCGATATGTCTATAAAACATTATAAACAATAGAAATATGATTTTCTCTCATTTTAGGACAATTCCAAAAGTTTCAGAATTTTACGTTTTTCAGTTCAGCGTTTTACGCGAATTACGCGTTTTAGACCCGTGTTTCCAGTTTTTAGCAGGGTTTTAGCACCCGATAGAACCTACCACTCATTTTATATTTTATTATGGAGTATATTGACATGTTTGACCATACTTTCAAGTTTCATATTTTTAGGATACCCGGTTTTACGTTTCGTGACTTAAAAACTTACGGTTAGCAATTTACGGAGTCAAAACTAGCTACATACTTAGGATATTATCATCCAAAGACCATGACTACTCATCTAGTCACCCTATCCATATACAAACCGACTTAGGAGGGGGGGGAGTCACCATGTGTGGTTAAATCTTGACTTTAGCCATTAGATCTTACTTAATTACAACTTTGTCTCCAAGTTTAAGCACTTTCCTAGCCACCTTCCTAACCTCCTCATTCATAGTATAAATAGCAAGCTAATCCCTTCCTTTCTTCATCACCAAAAACACCACAACATCAATACCTAGCACCATGATCCTTTGATCTTCAATATACAAGTTACACTACAAAGTTCAAGGTCTTAGTATTCTCTACCTAGTTCTTAAGTTTGTTTGGTGATTCCATGGTTGAATTAAGAGCTACACAAGGTTACTAGGGCTGAAGTTAAATGGTTTTCACAAGGGTTAGATCAAGGCTAGCAAGGGTTACAAGAGTTATGGTGAAGGGTTTACAAGATTAGGTTTAGAGTCCTAGTTCCTAGTTCTTGTCCTAGTTCCCTTTTCATTAAGGCCAAAAGTTGTAAGAACCCTAATACACTTTCTTGCTCAATATCATTTTCATGCTTATTATGTTTCTTACATGCTATATATGGTCTTTGTATTATGTTCATGATGTATAAAAATGGGTAAAACAAGTTATGGTATATATATGTTAACTTATGATATTTAAACAAGTAAACTAGTGACTTTTATGGAGAACCACGACCAAAATAGTACAACTATGATATTTGAAACTTACTTACTGTTAAAGAGGACTTAAAAATGAAAACATAGCAATTTGAATCACCTAAAACGAGTACACGAGTCAAAAGTTATGGCCATAAGAAGTTAGCGACACCAAAACGCCGAAACTGCCTATAACCTACTGTTTTGCATTCTGCCAATTTGAAAGTCACCCTTCTGGTCCAATTCATCAAAAAGTTAAAACACGAAAGTTGTCCGGAACGCCGTTTTCGTTCAGGTACAAAGAAGCTCGAGCCCTGAAAACGCTTTCCGAGTGATAATTTTCTTCAAATTCTTAACAGCCCATTTTAGACCAAAGTCACTATATAATAGTTATGATTTACTAAGACCAAGAGGTCTAATGACCTAAAGCCAAGACCACAACCATGGCTAAAGCCAAGGTTGAGTCTTAAAACCATGGTAACAATGACCAAGGTCACGGCAAAGCCACGGCTAAAGACCATATAACTTTTAAAGATCAAAACTTATATATATATATGTTATCAAATACTACAATAGTAGGGAGCCTCATGTGAGGAGTTCATTAAGGATTTACGAATTAAAGTGTCCTGGCTCCTCGAACGTTTACTCCATGACTTCTGAATTATGTCGGCCCGAACGGTAGTAAGAGATATACAACCTATACATGTTTCATAGACCACTTATATTCAAAGACTTACACTATATACTAAGTACTACATCATGAACATTATGCAAGACATATATTGGCAATTCTCCGTATTCTTAGACGTTACTCCAAACCTAAGTCGCAACGTTCTATTATAGGCTGCTCTTAGAGACTTTCGCGATTCGACTACCACTATCATTTCTCATTACATAAGCTTAAGGTGAGTCATAGCCCCTACTTTTTTATACTTGTTTTAACTCTTTGGGGGAGATACATGCTCAACTACTTGCTTACTTGTACAAATACTCTTAAACATTTATACTTGATTGTGTTATACTTGATTGGCATTATACTTGATTGCGTTATACATACTTGTTACACTATACTTGCTTAATTTAAATACAAGATTCGTATTTACGTGCATACATAATACTCTATTCTGTCGGAGAGGTATTGGTAGTACTCATGGGAAGATTCCCCTACCCTTGTGTCTATGCTTGACCTTGGATGTCGTAGTACTATTTGGGAAGATGCCCCCACCATTGCCATATATTCCTGGCCTTGGGTGAATATAATCCGGTGTATTATGTAAACTATCTTTAGCAGTGGGTTGTGGACACACAGGTTGCAAGTCTCTTATGGCGGGACTTGCAACTGAGTGGATTCTCAATGCCTTTGCTGTGTGAACATTCTTTAAGGCTTTTTAACTGTTTTAAGACAAACTCTATGAACTCACCAACCATTGTGTTGACACTTTAGCATGTTTATCTCAGGTTAGTAAGGCGATAGCTAGTGCGTGGAACTTAGAGTCAAGCTGCATATTCTGAAGACTTACGCTTTTATCATTTACCATTCAAAACATTTGTATACATTTATGTATCATACTTTGGAATCTCATGTTTGTAACTTTGAATTCATTAATCGAATGGTAACTTTTCAAAACGTCTCATTTAGAGTTCGTTTTCTATAACTTGTACTTTGTATTATGAAGTAGCACCCTCAGTGACACAGTCTTCCGCTGCGGTATTTTGGGGGTGTTACAAGCAATACCTTATGTAAAACATAAAGTATATGATTTATGTTTTTATGCTTTTACAGGAGAAAAGAACAGGAAATCGAGCATCAAAAGTTCATATGTTTGAGAGGCTGCACAAGAAAAACAAAGGTAAAGGCGTTTGGTGTGATACAAGATCAGAAAAAGTTGTGATAACATACAAATGATCTATCAAAGCAGTTGATGGTGTTGATTTGGATTCATCGAATGGTGTTGGTTTGGATTCACCAGATGGTGTTCTGTTGGAATCACCTTCTGATATTCCTTTCAACTCTGAAGCATGGGAAAAATCCGTCGGTGATCCACAGAACTTTTATGGTCACAGAATTACTCAAGACCCCAAAATTTTTCATGGCAATGGAACTTCATTTGATTCAACACCAGTCAACAATGAGGCCATCATTGAAGCACAAGTGAATGCTAGAGTTGAAAGCCAGCTAGAAGATGTGAGGGAAGAAATGAGGGCTGAGATGAGAAAAATGTTTGAGGATCAACAAAACTCCATGTCTTCTAACAAGTGAGTTGGTGATGTTTAACCCTTATCGGTATATAAGCTCAAAAATTTTAGGTAGATAATTTTTGTAATGATATCGTAAATTCATAATTGTAGCAGCCTTTACCGATTTTTGGTGGGTTATTGTTATTTTGAACGACTAGTTGATGGATCATGTTTAGCTTCACAGATTGCAATGTCTAAATCAATATCCTTTTGGTCTATATCTATAATCATTAATTAGTAGCAGGTCATAAATGGGCTGTAAAGAAACAACCCAATTCTATCAAGAATTTATTTAGCAACGACTTCATCTGGTTGCTGCTATAACCAAAATTACCAACAACTTTGACGTTGCTATTACCAAACAGAAAGTTGTTGCTGATTGTAACTTTAGTTGCTAATTTAGCAACGAGTGAGAGGATGTGAATTTCGTTGCTATCTTTTGACTTTAGCAACGACTTGTCCATATCCCAAAACTAGCAACGACTTTGAAGGTCGTTGCCAAATAGCAACGAACTGAGACATTTAGCAACGATATTTGGTTTAGCAACGGGCGATATAGCAACGAGCCTGTTTCGTTGCTAACAGCATTTAGCAACGAATTTAGGCCATATTGCAACGATTTTGGGCCGTTGCTATTGGCACTTTTTCTAGTAGTGGTTTAATTCTCAAATCTTCAAACTTTATATCTACCAAATTAAATACAACCAATTAAAACAATTAATACAAATGACAAACCGGGTTGACCTGTGTGGAAGGATTCTGTATTGATTTGTGCAAACACTTGGGATGTTAATCTCAGTAATGTGTTTAGGATATTTATGAATGAATGTGAGTTAGCACGCGGAATTTACTAAAACACACTAAAGGAACAAAGGTGGTGAATAAGTAAATGAGAATGAACACAACATGAATAACACAAAACGATTCAATATTATTGATGAAATAATACGGGTGATCTTAACTATCACCAGGATTACAAGTGTAACCTTGAATCTTTGATACGTGAAAGGGTTCAAATATGGAAGTTATGCATGGGAAAGATGAGTGTAAGAGATGGGAAAGTTGTGTAAGTTATATCTAAGATGGTGTCTTAAGGGTTCCTTTTATAGTATAAGGAGCCCTTATTACAAGTGGTCAAGTTGCTTAATATAATATATTAGAGGTTTATCTTATCCTAATATTACACCTTTCAAGGTAAAACACTCCATTATATCTACTGAGACTTTTGTACTACTTCTACTTAACGTATAACTTTGTACAAAGACTAATAATACAAGTAAATATCTCTAATTAAATTATAGCAACTTGTCGTGAAAATTGGCAGGACCTTCTTTAACTAGCAGTATCTTCTTACCCAGAAGGTACTGTTAGTATATCTTCAACATCAGCAAAACTGAAGAGGCAGGCTTAACTATCACTAGCAGGCTCTTCTGGCAGACTCTTTACTTTGTGCATTTTATTCCCAACAATCCTCCCCTAAACTTGTTATTCCCATATAAAATAACCAAGTTTCTTTGTGAATAAAATTCATACCTTGAGGATTTGAGGGAACTCTTCCAAAAACCTTATCTTTTTCTTCTTAGGCTTTCATACTGATCAAGTATGCTCTCCTTCAATCTTTTGACTGCATCAGTCTCTTCTTCACACAAAAGCTTATTGGAGATCAAGACTGATAATACTTCATAGCTTAAAGGATACTCCTTCTCACCTAGCATAAAGAGCTCTATTCTACTCTGAGTGGAAAGATGATGAACATGACTCATGCTGAAGTATTCCCATGTAACAGATAAATCATAGTAAGGAAATTTCCAATGAGTATCAGTTGGATTTGGATCATATAATCTGCTGAACTCCACCCATAGCTCTTGCTCCTTTGCATCTGGCTTATATTTGGTTTTCAGCTTCTCTTGAACTAATACCCATAATTCATCTAAATCCATTCTGCTACATGCTCTGAGTAGATTTTCAAAGTTCTTGAAAATCTCAACCTTATTTCCAACTCTTGTTATCTTCCATGCTTTGCCAAACTTGTCATTGAAAATTTCCCAATCTATGACTGGATGCCTTGCATGTAAAGGTTCAGCAAAAACAACTTGTAGAACATGGACAACCATTTCTCTTGATTGAACAGGAGGCAATTCTGCTTTCTCTTTTTGTTCCTTCTGATCATCTTCTCTTCCTTTGGAAGGCCTTTCTTGAGTATCCATGAGAAAACTGGTTTTGTTTCTTCTGTAAGCCTCTAAGTATAGAAGCTTCAATTCATCAAAAGATTTACCTTTTAGTTGATGATCTTTCATGTTCACCTCTCTTTTCAGATATATCTTGAAGAACTTCTTCTGATCTGCTTCAGAATGTGGCATTTTAAATCCTTTCTTCTGATTCTTCTGAATCTGCTGATAGACATCATCCAATGCCTCTTGATTGTATTTCTTGGTGATGAAATCATTGAGCTTGATTGTCATTTCATCTGAGCTAAGAGATTCATCACAAATCAGGGTATAAGCTTCACCTCTTACAATTGGATCAATGGAAATGATGTATTGCAGCTGAGCATCAAACTTTTCTTGCAGCATTCTTGATTCTTCTTCAGCCCTCAATACTTCTTCTTCATGAAGCTTTTTGGACAACTCTTCATCTACAGCCAATTGTGCTTGTTCTTTCTGCTTAATCTTTTTAGGCTTTGGTTCATCTTCAACCACAATTTTCTTGCCCTTGTCTTTTGGTGATGATACTGGACTTGGAGCAGCAGATTGTTCATCAGAGACAATAAACCTCCCCTGAGGCTGTGATCCCCTCTTTCTTTTGTAAGACACTTGATCAGAACCTTTTAAATTCATAGCTAATAGCCTCTGAATCCCAGCAGGCTCTTGCTCTGCTTCAGCAGTATCTTGCTTTGCTTCAGCAGTATCTGTTGCAGCAGTATCTTTCAAGCTAACAGGCTCTTGTTCTTGAGTAGCAGGCTCTTCATAAATCACTGGAGTTCCTTCAAGAAACTGAAATTGAATCTCTTCTTCATTTTTAGAACTACCCATCCTCCCCTTTTAGGAAGAGAGACCCAAACCCTCTGCATCTGAACTTGAGGAACTAGAAACAACCAGCTGAGATGTTCCTTTACCCTTCAACAATTTCACCTTCAACTCTAATTTCTCAACCCTCTTAACTAACTTGGTGTTGATCTCTGTAAAATGTTTGTTTTGACTTTCAAGAGAAGTTTGTAAGTACTGCACTTGCTCCTTTAATTCCCTGATAGTCTGAGCATCTACACTTTGTTGTGGAGGAGATTGAGGTGGTGAGGTATGATATGATAATGATGGTGATGTTGCAGATGGTGTTTGTGTTTGTTGATGAGATGGTAATGGTACTGGTGATGGTGGTGTGACTGATGGTGCTGTTGGTGTGAGTGATGGTACTGGTGATGGATGTGGTGATGAATGATCAGGTTCTTCAGAATGTTGTGGTAACATTTCCTCAAAAAGTGGTACTTCTTCTCCTTGAAAACCAATTTTCATGTTTGAAAACACCTTGTGTGTAAGTTTGGGAGTTTTAAAAGGTTTGTTTGGGGGAAGTAACAAATGTTTGGATTTGTTGATGAGGCACTGAATGAACCTTGGGTACATTAAAAACTTTGTTTCACTGTCCACATTTTTAACCAATCCTTCAAAAATATATTTTGAAAAGTTGAATTTCTTGTTTGTTGCCAGGCAAATGAGAGCTGCAGCCATGTTACAACTAAATTGCTCCCATGAGGTTTTCTTTTGGCTTAAACAATGAAGGATGGTATGAATCAAAAATCTCCATTGAGGGGTAAAATGCTTTTTAAGAAATGTAAGCTTTGTAGAAGTTACATTATACCCCATTTTTGTCAAATTTCCAAAAATTTTAGTATCAGGTAGTTGACTAATGCCATCTGAATCATCCAAACGAAGATGTCTTCTAATGGATGATTCGGTAAAAGTCAAGGTTCTACCATCCACTTTGACCATTAACTCTTGAATCCCATCCCTAAGAGTGTTAACTTTAGCAGTTTGCCAAAATTGTGAAATTTGAGATTCAAAAATAGTGGGATTCACGAGTAAAGCAAACCTGACATAAGAATTGTTTAGAAAATCCACTGCTTGATGAAAAGTTTCATTGTCATCAGACTTTTCCAAAAATGCTAATTGGTTGTGACGTTTGACAAAACTTAGACGGGCCATGGTGAAAGGTTTGATGAAAATTTTGATTTCGATGGTGGGATTTTATTGTTGTACTGGTAGAAGATGAAAGGTGAGTGTGAATTATGATAAGGATTGATTATGAGAAAAATGACTTTTGACCGACTATAAAAGTTATGGATAAGTAATTGAAGAGGCGGTCAAAAAGATCTTTTATTATAATAACTATATCCTTAATTCGAGGAAAACCTGAATAATTTACAAAAATACCCTTTTTAAAAACAACGGCTATCTTTTAACCTGGCAGACTCAACGGCTATGTAGCAGTACCATTTTACTCTACCAGTACTAAAATTTGAACTACCAGTACCTTGTTTTGAAATAAAACTTGGCAGTCTCTTTGAAATTTTAGAAAATATCCCTTATAGTTTTTAGGAAACTATCAGCTATCAATGGATTTGATAAGTTTTTACCAAGAGCCATTTGCTTTGGACTAGTCAGTTCATTTAAGTTTTTGAAAAACTTGGTGAACTGATTACCATTTCCATATCCTGATTTTGTTAGCAATCTTGAGTAACCTGAAATGGTTAGTTGTAAACCAAAAGAACAGAGTGCAAAGCACTTGTTTATGCTATATCATTGTACTACTGTAATTTGGTTAATATCTAAGCTATACTAAGTTATCCAACTATACTCATACTAAAATTGATTGCGTATCAATATTAATGGCTCAAGCCCATTCTCAAGGCCCATCAGCAAGCAAGCAAGCACCACTTTGTACAAGCTAAAGGAGACGTATGACACACATGTCCTCCTTGTCGGCTCTCGGATGATCAACACCTAACTCTCTAACACCCGTTAATCATCTCCCAAAGGGCTACAAATTTCTCTATAAAAGGATAGCAACATATACAACTTTACAAGTTTCACACATTTGGACAAGTTATACTTGTTGTTTACATCTATTTTAAGATTTTTTTTATTTTTATTTTTTTTTATTTATTTATTTTTTAAATCTTACCAGTAATACCTAAAATTTTCCAGAAATACCTAAAACTTGCCGGAAATATAAAAAATTTGTCGAAAATGTCAATCCGATTAATCCCGCCTAGACCAATTACAAGCTACAAGGTGGTCGACCGCTTGATTACTGATTCACGATTTTTGCAACCTTGGATAAAACTATAAACATAATAAATTAGATGGTGAAAATTGTCAAATAGTAACGAAGTTTGAGATATATTTTAATTAAGTCATTCTAACTTTATTTGGATTATAAAAACCACCCAAAGTTTAAATATTGTTCCACGCTTGTAATTTTTATGTTAGAGTGATCTGAACGAAATAATTATAAAACTTGGTTTTTATTTTGTGGTTATTGTTTATATTTAGTCATGCATTAACGGGTTGTACAAAAAGTTTGTTGGAATTAGTTAAATTCAAGAGGTGCTAGAATTAATGTACAACATGTTAATGAATATATTTATACTTTAAGTACACTGATTTTAAAAAGTTACACAAGAATAAAACGGTTTCGAAACTTCGATGTTTTTTATGGTTGATATAAAATTTGAGTAACCAAATTGGAATACTCATAAAACTTGGTTACTATTATGTGACATATTCCTTAAATTTGAATACATGATTCACTAAAAAAATTTATTTTATAATACCCGCCGCCGGCATTCTTAAAATATAAATCAGGTTTCAGTACTGTCGTCTAGCATGTACAGTCTACAAGAGGCACGCCAAGCTGATAAAATGTAAAAAATGAAAAGAACCATTCCCTACAGCAAAAAAACTTTGAACGCAGGCACATCCTTTAACCTTTATCACACATTTCCATAATACTAAATTCTTCTTCAACCCAACTCTGAACAATGATTTTTGTAAGCGGTGATACACGTCCACAGCGTTTGACATTTCTTTTAATCTTTAATTCTTCATCCCTTTCAATATCAACGCTCAGAACTATCCTCAACTTCTTGAGCACCGGTGTGTTGGCCAAGATAAGCTTTACAAACTTCATGTCATGTTCCATGTTACCAAGGCCCATTGTATGGATTATGGGACCCACGGGAGTGATTTGTGCACAACTGTGGATTATGGGACCCAGGCGGGTTCGTGAAGATACTGATATTAGTCGTATTGATTGGTGTGAGTACGTTTTTTACTGCCTTAAATTCAGTAAAGAACCGACAACTCTTCTTAACCAATACACCAGTCCATATACCTTCCTCGTTTAAGTTTTAAATTATACGAAGTTTTAAATTGTTTTCATGTTTGTGTGACATATTTGTTCTAACTTGCTTACACTTTTTTTTCCAGCTTTTGTATTTAGATTCAACAAAGCACGAGAGGCTTCTTGTTGTCCGTACACGTCCAGCAATCAAAAACTGGTCATCACTTTTAATGGGTCAAAGACAAGACTTGGAATTGAAAGAAGTTATGGTACCTTAAAACTTTTAAAATAAGCCGGCTCATGGAGGCTTATATAAGCCATAAGCTTCCGTGAGCCCAAGCATGTTAAAAGAGGCTTATGAGGATTTATATCTAGTTAAATTAATTAAATACCCTTCACAATATAATGGATTATCGTGTTTTTATGTTAATTAGCTTCAGTTGTAACTAATTCGTCAAACAACTTTATAAAAATATAAGTTGTGGCTTTCGGCTACAAATATAAGCATCAACCCAAAGTCTAAAGCCTTTAACCTTAAACAAAGACCCATTATATAAAGACAATGACTAATTTTATAAAAATATACTACAGTAATAAAACTTGTATCTCTTCCGGTTCAAGGAAACATTTCTCGATTACCGGTGGTACAAATCACTCTTGTAAGTTACAAAATACTTTTGATTTTTGTTTCTACATTTCATTTCATTCTTGTAAGTGTTTGGGTTACTTCTCCCTTTTTTGTAATTCTTATTATTATCAATCTTGTACTTAGGGTTTCGATTGATTTTGTGTGTTGTTGTTTTAATTCCTTTATTTAATAAAAAAATTTCAATGCATGATGTACAATGCTATTAAAGCATGATTTGGGAAAATATGTAATTATTGAAGTTTCATTTGGGGATATATATGTAAATGCCTTTTTTTTTTTTTTTTTTTTTTTTTTTTTTTTTTTTTTTTTAATTTAGTGTGAAAGTAGCATTACAAAAACTAGTGTTTAAAGTATTTGCCCCAAACATAAATGTATGGATTTTACTTACTTATGTTGTTATTACTCATCTGTGCCAATATATATATATATATATATATATATATATATATATATATATATATATATATATATATATATATATGCTTTTACTCATTTTCTATGCTGCTGCTATTTTTACTAACTGCCCTGTTTTCGTTGGCTGTTTAAATGCTCTTGTATGCTGTTTTTACCAACTTGTTATCTATGTTTTTACAGATTCCAAATGAAAAAATCAAAACACAAGAAGAAAAAATCAAAACACAAGAAGAATAACAAGATCGACCGGATCAGTGATTTACAAGATGGCCTACTACTTGATATCCTGTCTCGTTTAGACTCAACAAAAGAGGCTATTAGAACAAGTGTACTCTCCAAACGATGGCAACATCTTTGGCCTTTTCTTCCCAGCCTTGCCTTCCTTCATCCTAAAACTGACAATCGTTCCCCCCTGACCCGGATTTCTATTCGTTTGTCAACCATACCCCAACTCAATGTCGCCAACTAAACCTCTACAAATTCAAACTTCAAACCAAATACGGTATCCAGTACGAATCGCTCGTCAATGAATGGATTCGTTATGCTGTTAATCTTAATGTGAAAGAGGTTTTTCTGATGTTTAGTAAATATGATTTAGAATCTGACCATAACTTAGACCAGATTTGTTTCATCAATTCACAATTTACTCGTTTGTGTTTTTGCGGATGTATATTGAAACCAACTGGTGGCATCAGTTGGACAAACCTTAAGAGTTTGTCTCTAGGTTGTGTGAAAGTAGACGAAGATTTAATCCATAGTATATTATCCGGAAGTCCTGTGTTAGAAACTTTGAACTTGTTCCACGTTTAAGGTTTTAGGCGGATTGATATTAGTTCAAAGAGTGTTAAGAACTTGTGGTTATGTGGATTTATAGACCCTCATAAATTTCCAAATACCGCACCTGTTATCGAAATCAATGCTCCTTATATTTTTACACTAGAAATTCAGAGTGCGTTGATGTTGTCCAAGCTAATGTTGCTAAATGTATCTTCATTAGTGAAGGCTGAGTTAGATTATATGGCGAGTCTTGGTCATTCCGAGGCAGCGAAAAAAGAAATAGAAGAAGAGATGCTGAAAGGATTGATACTTAAACTTCGCCATGTCAAGGATCTTCAAATTGGGGATCTTTGCTTAGAGGTACAACTTCCTTTTTACTTTATTTTGGCATATGTGAAAATTATTCGAAAAACTTTTTAGAAGTATACATAATTGAAGTCAAAAAAGATGTGTACTCAACAAAAGGTTAGATGTATGTTTTGAAAATGACTCTTATAGCTTTAAACATAGTAACTACTGTACTTCATTAAGTCTGATTTCTTAGAATCACATTACTGCCAATCATATGATTCTAATTTTCCCTATGCGTACATTGCTAAAGTTACAATTCATTCATGAGTTTGAATATATTTTTCTGTTTTTAAGGAACTGATTGCAAGTTGAGTCTTGAGTTTGGTCTAATAACAATTAAGCATTGGATGATTTTAACTTTGATGGTTGTTATGTTTTTCTGTAGGCTCTCTCTGGTTTGGAAGGTAAAGGTTTCACTCGACCATCAAACATCATCCTGATATGAATTCATCTTCATGGTTTGAATATATTCATGGTGTTGTTGGTGTTAGTGCGTTCCTAATGCATTTATCTCCCAAGTGATTTTGATTTAGCACGTTTTGGATCATGGTTGGTTTAATCCTAACAAACTATTTCAGTAATTGTTGGCAGTATGTTAAAACAATTTTTGGTTCGTAAAGTTTATTAAATGTTGGTGCTAAATATCGCGTTCATGCATCTCTTATTTATGCTATAGGTGTTCAAATGTATCGATTCCAAACTGGCAAGCATGTTTGATTTTGATTTTTTCTACGAGTCTGGTTCATTATGCATGTCGTGTAGTTGTTATAACATCCAAATCTGGCATTTTGATGAGCAAATGGAGTATGGGTTCTTAGTATGTATCATATGCTTTCATTTTGACCAAACACAGATCGTGCATTCGTGGTTTGGTAGAGGGGATGACCAGTGAGATGAGTGGTTATACGTCCGGCTTTGTACAAGCTATGTGGGTAAGTAATGAGTAGGTAGTAAACTTATCATGTCAAAAGTACTGGGCAATTGGCTAAGAGATGTAAAAGCAGTTTTTCTGAGAAGCTAATGTTGGAACAACGTCTAAAATACAGTTTTGTTAGATGACGCAACAGGAAGATAGATCTGGGTAACTCATAGTGGCTGTAATAACCTTCATCCTAACAGTCATGCTAAATTGTGTTACCTAAAATGTAAAAAACAAGATAGATATCGCACACCTATTGTTTCAGCTACCAAAAGCTAAAGAAGTCCTTGAATCTTTCTGGTGGACATTTAACAATCCAAAGAGAAACTAATAAGACCAGCCAAATACGATACAGGAAAGCAAATTAGCTACTCAACATCAAACTCATTTTCCATTCAACTTCTCTCCATAGAATCCCCGAACAATGATTTCTGCAAGCGGTGATACACGTGGGTAGCATAAGACATTTCTTTCGATATTCAATTCTTCATCCCTGCCCATAGATTCACACAGAAATATCCTCACCTTCTTGAGCACTGGTGCCTTCTCCAAGATAAGCTTTACAAACTTCAAATCATGTTTCATGTTAACAAAACCTGTAATCTCCAATTTCTTCAAATGTTTCATATCAGGACAATCTTTGAGTGCATATGACCGTAATGTTGGAGTTTATGGATATAAATTAATAAACGTATGTCTAGAATCGAACTCGAGACCTCGGGATTGCACACATTACAAACGAGAATTAAAGTTTAATAAATATTAAATGTTATGTATATTTATTAATTAAACACAAGTAAAAGGATTAATGATCGTTGGTTATTAAACGTATGGACTAACTATCGTTAAAAGCAAACGAAAGGGACTATAATGTAATTCGGAAGCAAGAAAGATCCGGAAGGACCCTTGTGGTCCTATGGCCGGTCGAACTCAACAAGGGAAGGGTTTCCCTTGCCCTAACTTGTTCCCAAAGTTTTACATTTAGTATAAATAGAAAATCAAGGGTCATTGTTTTACAACTCTTGTACACATAACCCTAACTTGGTTTTCTTTTCCTTTTTCCTTGATCAAACCGATCGACCCACATCCCTAAGGATTGTGGATCGATTTTCATTAATTGAAAATCCTTGTGTTTATGTTACTAGCATCACCTTTAATTCGTTAGTAGTTTGTGTGTACAAGAACGAGGTAACAACATACTTTTGTTGTTATCAAGGGATCGATTAACAAAACGGTAAGGGGTTAATCATTGATCCATATAAACCCTAATTAGGGTTCTTCATATTGTTAAAGACAATTGCTTTTGATTCTTGTTCGGGCTAGAATCACCACGGTACGTTCCTATTTATGTTTTTGTTAATAATTATATGTTATACTTGATCTATAGCTTCCGCATACGTGTATACTTTGATTATGATTTATTTATATGATAGTCATGTTATTTAAATTCTAACACGTAAGTCATTTCGCTTTAAGTGATCATAATCAAATTCACTAATCTACAACAAGTATTGGGATTCTCGTGTCAGTGTAACTTGGTAGTATTAGAAACAAAACAAATAGTACTTGAGATATATTTACCTCTAGCTCAATTTTTTCCAAGTTTGGGGAGCTTCTCATCACAAGAATAAGGAACTGTAACCCAAATGTGTCGAGGAACCACATATCGGAGAAACAGAAGCGTTTAAGGTGGACTAATGCAACTGGAAGCTCTGGTGGTACATGAGAATTCTAAAATTGTAGTCAAAACAAAGATGATTAGAAACAATACAAGTTAATGATATATCAGATAGATATCAAGTGGATAAATATTACGTCAATTATAAATTGACAAATAGACAGATCTTCAATCACAGGTAAGCTCAATAATGTTGATACAACCACTATCAGTACTGGTCGGCTCGAACAGCTACAGACAGCAGCTTACGATAGTCAGATAAGTAATGAAAACCCATTATAACGATAATTATTGTGTAAAAAAGAAGTTACCAATTCGAGTTTCTTGAGTAGTGGACAATTGGCTAAGAGATGTAAAAGCGGTTTTCCTGAGAAGCGACCACTCCGAAAGAATAAGCTTGTAAGGCTACCAAATCCGGCTAATGTTGGAACAACGTCTAAAATACAGCTTTCTATATGGAGGTGTGTCAGATTACGCAACAAGAAGATAGATGTCGGTAACTCATAGTGGCTGTAATAACCTTCATCCTTACTTGTAACTTCCAATGTAAATTTCTTAACATTGTTGTTGGTCCTCTTTGCCAAATGAATTATTATTTGTTCGATTTCAATACATGTGTCATCATCCGGCTCCACCATTGAAAAGCTAAAGTCAAGGATTGGACCTCGATGCATGCATAGAACTTGGTGTATAGCAAAGAATCGTTTACACCTCATCATCAACTCTTTTGTTTCACTTGACCATAACAATTGCTCTTCCAGCTCCTCTTCATCAACCATATCCTCCAAATCAAACACAAGTTTAGGAATTTTGGTCCAACGGTACCTCCAATTCCTGGAAAGGATACTCGTCCTCACTGCATCTTTGATCGGCACAAGAGAAAGGATATGTTCTATGATGGATGAAGGAATGTTATTGAATGCATCCAAATCATCATTAGCCATATGTATGGCTTCCATATTTGCTGCAAAAATAGTTATTGTATAAATAAATGTAAGAAAAACAATGTTGCCTGATACAACATTTGGATGAATAAAATACTTGGAATATTGGAATATTTGGATGAATAAAAATAGTTATTGTATGATTTCTAGTGTTTGAGTAATCAACTATTGCTGCTGATACGCAAATCAAAAAGAGTAACAAGTTTGTTTACGTTAGAAAGCTAGCAATAACTATGACATGCAAAACTGAGATCATCGTCAACATAATCTCATAAAAAGTAATCACGCAAAACGGACTTAATTGAAATCGAAACAGATACAGTTCACTCGATTACCACAGTCCGCATCTTAACGCACAAAAAGAGCTCTAAATTATCAAAACATGAAACAACAGAATTAAGCACGATAATGAGCCGTACAGTAACAGAAATCATAAAACGTATGTAAATCAAGACAATAGTTGCGATAATGCACAACAATTCACAAAAGCTTTTTAGTATGAAATTGAGCATCAGAAAATAGGTTTAAAGAAAAATAAATGATGACAAGTGAATTATCATAAAGAGTTGAGTTAGACGACTAACCAGAGGAGGTTCTTGTTCCTGTTTCTGTTGCTGTTTTTGATCTTCTTCGGTAGTGATGCAGCAACTTAATAAGTTGCTTGGTTTAGATCTTCCAACTCTGCATTTTATCAGCAAAATAATGAAATCAATACAACAACTAAACAAGAAGAAGAAGCTATGATGACAATGATATAAGTTTAGCATGAGTGAGAATGAGTCTGGGCATGGAGATCAATGTAGTAAGCTATGTTGAGTCTTATTAATCCATTTTGATGCAAGGTAAATTAAATGCACCTCTTGTTTTGATAAATTAAAATCCAGTTTGCTAGACACTTATTGTGATACATACTTAATCCAAGGATGGATTTTGAGACCAATTCACATCTGTTGGTTAGAATGTATCAAATAAAGTTCAGCTGAAAACAAGCTACATAAGATCTGGTCTTTCTGGACTCATTGTTTTGAGCGTCGGAGTATAGGTGTTGTCCTAAAATAACTAAGTGTGATCATAAGTTACTTTTTCTGATGTGACTACTTTTATGTGACAACTTGCTTTGTTTCTCTTTTTCCGTTTCCCCAATGTAACAACATTTTGGTCAGGTCTGCCCGTGATACGGAACACTTGTTTCTAGAACTTCCTTTGTTGGAAGCTAAACAATGACACTGTATTACAAATTTGATGTGTAACAAAACCCCACTTACCATATGTCAGTCAAAACTAGTAATAAAATTGCCCTCTCATTGCAAATTATATATTTATTGCCGACGGTGCTTCACATCCTAGAATTCAATTTTATTCGTTGGATCAATGACACTTTCAATCTTGACCATTGAAATTCCATGATTATCTATATTTAACAAACTTGAGCCAAACTTGTATGACATAACATGTGCAACTTAAATATCGGAATAAACCATGCCTACATTTGCAAATTAGATATATTTTAGATATCCTAGAAACAAACCATGCACCTAGCTCCATATTAGACGGCTTATCTATATTTTGGTTACTTATTTCTTTAAATTCAACTTTTGAAAGATCAGTATTTTGGCGCCTAAAATGGCTTTATAAATAGATACCCATAATCAGCTTCATTTCATTCTTTCACAATTCCTATCAAAACAACAAACAAGACCATTTCAGTCAAGTACAATGGAGGTATGAATCAAATGCTTTCCTTTTCATCCATTATAGATCAAATTCCTCATTCGATGTATTATCTTTATCATTTGATTATTTGCATTTATATAGATGGACAACTCAAACAGTGTCTCAACTATCGTAGCAACAAAAAATGAATTGATGGCCATGAATGAAGAAATCAAGGTAAAAATTTATGTTAAAACATCTCACGTCAAATTTATCAATCAAGGTAAAAATTTATGTTACAACATCTCACGTCAAATTTATTTATCAATACGTGACATTTTCTTCTTCATATGAACAGCAAGCTGGGAACAAAAATGTCGATCTTCATGATCATGTGGTAACAATCCTTACTACATTTTTTTTTGTTTGAGATATATACTTATCGTATGGAGGCGTAATGTTGTTTTCCGTATTTTAACAACCGCATGATGTCAACGTGAATCTTGATATCCAACCTTTGGCTGACGAGGAGATTCGCGATTCAAAGAAAAGGAAAAGGGAAGCAAACTTGGCGACATGAAAATGGAATGATGTAATTGAAATCAGAAGTACGGACGATGAGAGCATTTTCGATGGGGATGATGATACTCTTGATGATGTTTCGTCAATGTCCATTATCAAGAAGAAGAAACAAAACCAAGTTTCCGTGTTTTTTAGGGCGTTTGGCATAAATGGTCGAAGAGTAGTTTGTAATTGTTATGGACTTATGGTTGTAATTTGGATGTGAAGCATGTCTTAGGTAGCGTCGTGGTTAGGGTCGTTGCTTTTTTAATAGGTCTTGCGGATATGTAGAAACAAAACAATTCCAGAACTTGCTGGAATCACATAAATGAACTGCAAGGTGATTTGTTTTAGGGTGTTTGGTATAAGTGGTCAAAGAGTAGTTTTGTAATTGTTATGGTTGTGAATTTGGCTTTGAAGCAGGTCGTAGTTATGGTCGTGGTTAGGGTTGGTGGTTTTCGATAAGTTCTTGCGGATATGTAGAAAAAGATCAGTTCAAAAAGAATGTAAGTGGACTTGCAAAAATTATAAAGCTTTTAGCAATAAAAAAAAGGAGTTGGGATGTGTTTTCTGCAATGATTATTTGATGCAATAGGGTATCAAAAAAGGTCAAGAAATGACGTTTCATAATTCATAAGTAATTCTGATATAAGTAAGTCTGCAATATATATTCTTTTTTTTTAATATACAGACAATGAGTTTATAATTTTTTTTTTCTTTCTAAATTATTGAATCGTTATACCCGGGCAACGCACAGGTATTGCACTAGTTAAGACTTGGTGCCTATTATGCCCAACTAGTTGTTACAAGTTACTACGTACAAGGTAAGGGTATAAAATTGATTACGAGAACCAAGTCACAAAAGTAAACCAAGCATGCAGGAAGGCTCTCTATGATACATACAAAGTTGCCCCAATCTTTATCACACATGTCCATGGAACTAATTCTCCCTAAACCTAACTCCTAAGATGCAGTTATATCCGAATTCACAAAATATATGTCATACCAGAATGTGAGTATGCAATACAAGTTCCTTCAAAGACACTGATCAAGTCATTAAACCGATCAATTTGTATGATTTTAATTTTGCCTTTTAAGACCAGATAATGAATCAGAAAATCTTAAAAAACGTCCAAATAGCTAAACACATTGATTCAAGTTAAATAACCATAAATCTTAAAAAAGGTCCAAAACCTTACAAGGCTATTAACAAGAAACAGTAAGCAGTTTGTGAGAGTAATAAATAATAGTAATAACCTTGCTTACTTGCAGCCTAATTATGAGGGAGTGTTGAATAATAATACTAACTCACGCACAAGTCACAACAACAAATTATATATTTTTTTAAAAAAAATGATTATAAATTAATCAAGTTGAGATGGTGAAGAAATGGTTATGAATTAAAATGAATCGAACTTATTTGAGAATTGAGATACGGTGGAATATAAAATGATGATCAAGCGTCAAATGTTTATAAAGGCCCGGCCCGACACTTTAGCCCATTAGGCCCTTTTCTTCTTCTTCTTGGTACTTTTTACAATACCAGCCTAACTTTTAGTATTATTTTAAGAAAGAATATTCGAATTATCTATTTATATTAAACCAGCACAAGGCGAGCGTCCCTTTTTTTCCCGCCAAATATGTGGCCCATGTCCTTAGCCTGTTTCCTTGTGTCTGGTAATCCAATGCAATCTTTTGTCTAATCCAAAAGCTTATTACGGACAATGCTTTACCTAAATGCATGTATTTTGTGGCTGAAATTCATGTACGGTGCAAGGTGCAGTACAACTAGAAGCTTCCCTATGTAAGTATCAAAAGGGGTTTTTGTTCAATTTGCATATTTTTTCAGATTGGTCTTTGTTGATTGTGTTTGATGGTTGATCTCAGCTGTAATTAATTTGGGGCTTTTGTTGATTGTCTTTGGATAAATTTGAGGCTGACAAATTAGGTTTTCAATTAATTTGTGCCTTCTGTGAATTGTGGTTTTTGTATTTTGATTATTTACTGGTTTGTTTTTGATTTTATTAGTTTATATGATAAAGTAAGGTGTTTCTTTTATTGTTTAGTATAGATGCATGCCAACTGTTTGTTTTTATGACTTAGTGAAAAAGATGCTCACTTTTTGTTTTGGTTGGAATTTGGTTAAAAGTTTATTGAATTTGATACGTGTTGCGATGGGCCGATCAGTTTTTATGAGTGCACGATCCGTTGCACGACTAATGTATAATAGGGTAATGAAAAGGCTGTGATGATACAATTTGAATGTGTTCGAGTGGATTCGACCAAAGTTGAGATTGTCCATACCTTGGCAAGGCAGCTTTTAAAGTTTGCAGCCATACCTTGGCAAGGCAGCTTTTAAAGTTTGCAGCCATCATGGCGGGGCAGCTTTTACAGTTTGCAGCCATTTTGGCGGGGCAACTTAAAAAGTTTGCAGCCATGTTGGACCGATCCTCTTTATTCAATTGCTTACAAATCTGAGCCTCATGAAATGCTGTGTTTCCTTATTATACATTACCCCATGATACATTAGCCATGGAAGTTAGGTAAGTGTTAAGTATGTGAGGTGTGGCTAAAGTTGCGGTGACGTACTAATACACGGGGTCTGCGAGGTATAAGCCGAACAACGTTGAATTCAACTGGTAACATGCGTGGAAGTAACCAGTAGTCGCAATCGTTGCCCATAGGTACACTATCTTTTACAGTTGGATACTTTTAAATTGTCGTACCATGGAGATTAAATATTATTTTTTTATTCAAACAGCACACGAACTATGATGGATATACCTGCTTCTAGGGTTCACTTGCGTTATACAGTGGTGTCGTAAGTTTACAGCTCTAAGTAGCCATGTATCTTGGTATGTATCTTGCCTTGGTAACTTTTGTTCGTATCCTTTATTTACTGGTACAAATAACGGAGGTCGTGATGATGAAATGTACATGTATGCAAAAAGATGTTTAGAGGCTGATATGTATCTTGGCTAGGCAATCCGGATGGTAATTGCTACTTGAGCAGGTGGCATTTGCAACTCTGATTGCAGCCATGGCCTATTAGCCCATGATGACATGAATACACCATATTTGAGCCTCCTTTAAAAATATCGGTATCATTTTTGTGGTGATTTAAAACGTTGTCGTTTTACCCGATAAACGCATATTAAAAGAATGTTTATTGTTGTGGCCTACCCGTATCAGTTGCAATGGTACGCTCTAAACCATAGTCGTATCAGTTGCAATGCAATCGCTTGGTCTATACATTGCATTCCGTGTGTATCAGATAGGCTATGGGTAAGTGATTGCATTTGCAGTCTGATGAGGCGAAAAATGATCCGTTTTTAGGGGGTCATTTAAGCCCGAATCCGAATTTATTTGATCAAATATTGCCCTAAATCGTTCCTTTTGTGATTTTAGGTACTTTGGGAGTGAAATCTGGAAAAGGAAGCAATTCGGACGTTTTTGGAGCATAAAAGTGAAGAAAACGCCAAAGTCTTAATTTTCCATGCTGGGAATAGTAGGTGACGGCGTCAAGAGCAAATCCTTGACGGCGTCAAGAGCAAATTTCATGAATTTCCATGACGACCCAGTAGAGTTTTGACGGCGTCACGTGAGAAGGGCGTCAAGAGTAAAAGAGTCATGACGGCCTGGAAGTGTCTAACTCTTGACGGCGTCAGAAGTAGATCTAGGCAGTCCGAGGAGAGTTTTGGCGACGAGGTGACGGCGTCACAAGATTACTCTTGAAGCCGTCAGACCTGTTTTTCTATATATAGTTTTCTAATTTTTCACATTAAAAAAAGAGAAGTTTTGGAGAAACCCTAAGTACGATTTTGGTGCAACTTTTACAGGTTTTTCAAGGGTTCCAAACCCTTGATACCTTGCATTGTAATTGAGATAAGTGTTCTTCTAATTCAATCAATATGTCTATGTGTTGGTTGTCTATATCTTGTTCTTGTCTCAATTCCATTATGCTAGGCTAGATCTCTTTTGTGTTTGCTTAGATCTAATGAAACCTAGATATTGATTATGTGTTGATTACTTGTTTATTCTTGTTTTGGGTGAATGATTTATATGTTAGGCATAAGAAAACTGGCAGATCTCCAAATGGTAACATGCTTGAACGTCTTAAGAAACATGAACCGAGGCGTACTAGGTCTTTATTGGTTGTATTTAATGCATGAGCCACTGTTTACAATCCCTATAGTTGTGCTGGGCATGGTGTAGGAGGAGATAAGAGCTCATAGAATTGGGGAGTTATGTATGCCACCCCATGAATGGTATTAAGGAATACGATCCGTCATCCATGCAATTATAACAAGTAATTAACGTGTAAAAGATATCTAGGGAGTAGTGAAATCTAAGTAAACACATTTTCTCCAATTACTGCTCACAACCTTAGTATAATTAGTTTATTCTCATTTTTAGTATTTTATTTTGATTGCATCTTAGTTTTGGGTTAGTTGAATAGCAACTAATTCCGCCCACTCTTCCAAAACCCGAGATTTTTACTTGCTTTCTAAAAAATACAAAAACACAAAAATAATCATCCCTCACCTTTAGAACTAGTATTTAGGCTTTCTAATCCTAGCGACATTATTCCTAAGCTGAACGATCAATCCCCCGGTACTTGTCACTATACTATACTACAACGATCAGGTACACTGCCTGGTGGGGGTTGTAAGCTTCTCGAGATCCCTCGAGAGGTAAAGCCTGTTGCGATTCCCACGCATCAAGTTTTTGAGATTTGCTTGTCCTCAAGCAAATGCGCTTTTATTCTACTCAAAAGACAAGTTAGGGGTCATTTAACACTAATATAAAAGTAATTACAACAAATAATCGTTCCACTAAAGACCAATAGACAAGCACGGAGGTCATATACAAGCACCTCACAAATAGTGTTTAGATACTCACATCTCTCGGGTGTAATAAAGTGTAAATTACAATATGGAAACGGAAGATATCTCTCACTACCTGTCATAGCAAAATAGAGTACCATAGGCTTGGGAAAGGATCAAACCTCCACCACATGGCGTAAGCACCTAGGATAAACTATCAAAGAGGTCTTTTAAAGGGTTGTAACGTTAGGTGTAGGGATATGAAATACACGGTTTTGTTGGATAAAGAAAGTTTTACTAGTGGCGAGTTAACAATCTTAGTTAATTACATGTACAATGTGGCGTTGCTAAGCCAAGACTAGACTCGACTTAAGCTAATAAATGAGAAATAACAAAAACATAAAATAAACATAGAATGAAACGGGATGGTAGTCCGTATGTTTTTTCTCTTTTTCCTTTTTTTTTTTTTTTTTTTTTTTGCATACACTCTTACCCTACCATCCAAAATAATACATCATAGGGAATGAACATTTCCCTTACACTTGAATCTTTACATACTTTGCATTTAACTAATCTAATGACTCGAATTAAGAAAATCAAAACACTTGGAGCACTTTTAAGATTAACGTACATATGGGGGTAATAAATGATGTTCTTCCCCATTACTCCATAAAATAAGTACTTACCCATGAGTCCCAATCGTCCCAAAACAATATGTACAATGATATGACTCGACTTAGCAACCATGTAATCAATTAGAAAGTTAACTTAGGGTTTAACAAATAACAATAATCCACTAAAAATGAGCGCATACACGGAAGGCTAAGGCGATTTGGTTGTACATTTAAGTGGGGTGTAACAAATTCTTCCTTTAAGTAAAATGCTTAAAGTTAGAAACGAAAAGATAGGCTCGGAGGGGTGTACTAGGGGTTTCGTGTACTAAAAATGAGTACAACGCTAAGGGTGTGGGAAAAATTAGTTGACTTAACTAGCCAAGTAATATGACTTAAATGGTCAAGTAATTATAATACGGGTTTAACACAAGGGTGATCCTAATGCCTCTTATCATGTAGTAAATCCTACTACACGAATGTAGTCTCACTAGCGGTCTCGGGATGCATCACTAACGCAAGTTCTAGAATCTAAATGCTACCGGTACACTCATAAGCACTAATAATGAATGCTTTCCCTATCAAATCTAAAGGCGAACCTCACATATTTGGGTGGAAAATTTTTCTGAATATACGGTTATATGCTAGTCATACAATCTCCTATCCATGAGACGCTTGCTATGGCTAAAGTTTCACTCCTAAATGTTGTAAAAAATTTTAAATTTGGCGCTAAAATTGCACTAACAAGTATTTCTCATAGTTTTATTACACATCTACCATCAAACAAAACAAACTCAAGCGAAAGTGCATATGTAAGGTATCATCTTCTTACCCTCCCCTTATACTTAAGATGAACATTGTCCCCAATGTTCAAGTAAAGAATGTAAAAGTGAAAAAGTAAAGAGAATGAAATCAAATACTCCCCTGATTCGCTCGGTATGGATAATAGGATGGCCAGGTTAAATCTTCCTCCAAGAAAACGAACAATCAAAGCTTCCCTTCCAGAATATAAATCATCTTCTTGTCATACATAACCTGTAAAACTTGACAAAATAGACAAGACAACCTCGCGTAAAATCGGCGGCATCCTATATAAGTTTCTAAATCCTAGAAAACAAGATAAGATATAATGCTTGTGGAATGAAGTTTGCAGATCTACTGGAGATTATAAAACTTAATAATTCACAAAAACCATAAGACTCCGTTAGAAAAACAAAACCGGTAAAATTTCCAGATTTTTAACTCCTGACGCCGTCAGAATGGACCTGCAGAAATTCTTATGTTAAGTTTCCGGAAAATTTCTGGAAAAACTTGATATTACTTCCTGGAAAATCCTGCAAAACTTCATTATGACTCAATACAAGCATTTGACTCTAACAAATACGAATATACATGCTCATTTAATATTGTGGAGAATCATGATCGGTTTGTTTCTTAAAAACATATTTGGGGTTTCCCCTTACACTTATCTTTTGCAAAAATACTTCTAGGTGGAGTTAAGACTAGGCCAAAACAACAAAGTAAAGTATTTCCACATTTTAATTGAGAAACATGATCAACCAACAATAAAAATAAAGCATGCATACGGAAGCAAATAACAATCAAACAAATAAAATCACACAAAACATGGGTTGCCTCCCAAGAAGCGCTTTTCTTTATTTACGAGTCTTGTAGCTAGACTCAAGGTCATGGGTCACTACGTGATTTCATCATTGGTTCCACTCTCTAGGTCGTCTTCTAAACCAGTTTTGTATTCCGGACCTAGTTGCAAGCACTCTTTGTAGAAACCAAGCATTCTATTCTTTACATACTCTACTCCTCTACGTCTATCCTCCTCATTCCTATAATAAGCCGCTTGCTTGTGTTCTTTTTCAAAATTAGAGAGAAGGCGGTATTGTTCGATCTTGTAGGGCATTTGATAGGCAACCTCATCTTTCTCTTCCTTAAATCTAACTATCCCTAAAGTCGGATCATAACTTATCCTAGTGGCTTCAACAAATGGTTTTCCGAATACTATTTGGCTTAGGCAAGCATCTATCACCGGACGAATGTCTTCCACTATCATAAAATCGATTTCATAGGTGAGATTCCCTATAATCACATGTAATCCCTTAACTCTTCCTACAAAATTACTTATCAGATTCTTACCGGGCATCATCCTAAAATTAAGTTGCTTCTTCATCACCCAATTGTAATAAGTCCTAGTCATGATGTTAACGGGGGATCTAGGGTCGATGTAAGCTTTCCATATATGCATGTGTCCGATATTGCATGGGATGTTAATGTTAGAGGGGTCTCCCATTTTGATAAGGGGTGTGCCGAAGATATAAGGTCTCTCGGGACTATCGAATAGATCCTTATGGTACTCCCGTTCTTCCTCGGTGGGCAACTTATCAAAGTGTTTTTCTATAGGTTCTACCTCCTCTAATTCCTCTTCCTTGTTAACCTCAACTTCCCTACTCTCATCCTTAATCTCGGCTCCTACTCTAACTTCATCCTTGTCACTCTCCTCTATCTCCTTATCAATTGGCTTAATGGTGACAACATTGACAAAGTGGACATGTTTGGATGATGAGGGATCCTTAAGTTGGCTTCCACTATTGGTGTCCCTAGTGTCCTTCCTAGATGTGATTAATGATTGGTTGTTGAGGGCTTTTAACAAGTTGTCAATCTTGTTGGTCATCTCCGTTTGTTGTTGGTTGAATTCGGTTTCAAACCTAGCTATGCGGGCTTCTTGAGATGCCATGAACTTTGACATCAATCCTTCAAGATTGTTTGTACTACCATAGTTGTTAGAAGGATTGTTGTTGAAAGTACGGTTGGATGGTGGACCGTTTGGTTGGTAACGATTAGGCGGATCGGAAGAATTGGTTTGATTTTGTTTCCACCTAAGGTTTGGGTGATTTTTCCATGAGGGGTTGTATGAATCACCGTAACTGTTTGGCTCGGGCTTGAAAGTGTACCACTTATCTCCCGCTTCGTCGGTACGCGTGGATGCGTAGTCCGCAAAAGCTGTTCCGGGGAGTTCCACACAATCACGAGTGTCATGGGGACCACTACATAATTCGCATGAAGAAGTGATTTTGTTCACTTGGCTTGAAGGTTTAGGAGCTTTGTAAGATTTCATGAGAAACTTGACTTGGTCCTCAAGTTCCATGATCCTACGGTCGGGAGTGCTAGAATTGTTCGAAGGCAAAGATATTGCCTTGACCGTTTTGTTCAAATCACGGGGATCATTCCAACTTTCGTTGTCATAGAGAGCAAGATCTTCTATGAGTTCCCATGATTGTTCCGCACTAAGATCACGTAGCTTACCACCGGCCGATTGGTCAATGGCTCGCCTCGTGGAGATGTCGATATGGTCATAAAAAATTTGGACTTGGAGCCAAAGATCTATGCCATGATGAGGGACTTTTTGGAGTAAGTCCTTGAAACGAGTCCATGCTTCATAAATAGATTCATTTTGACGTTGTTGGAACATCAAGATGTCATTTCTAAGCTTAGTAGTTCTCCCCTGTGGGAAAAATTGAGCAAGGAAACGAGTGGTGAGATCATCCCATGTGGTGATGGATCCCGCGGGTAAACGCTCAAGCCATTGACTAGCTTGATCCCGTAGAGAGAATTGGAATAGGCGTAAACGGGTAGTCCCTCTAGTTTCAACATCCGGGTCTATGGAATCTACGATTTTGAGAAAGTCCTTAAGATGTTGGTTTGGATCTTCAGAACGAAGTCCATGGAATGCACATCCGCTTTGCACCAACCGGATGGTGTCGGATCGCAAGGGGGTCACATTGGCTCCGGTGAGCTCAATGGTGTTTCGGTAGCCTTGGTGGCTAGGTCGGAAATACTCTCCTAAGGTTCGGGGCCTAAGGGGTTCTAATGGTGGGTTTTGTTGTGGTGGGATGACGGGTTCAAAGATGTTACCACCTTCCATGATGTCGGATGGTAAAGAGTTACGAACAAAGGCACAAAGAAATAAGATAGACTAAAGAAAACCTAAAAATAAAAATAAAATCTTACTAGAAAGGAATCTAGCAAGTAGACCTAATAAAAAGAAATCCTAACCTAGACAATAACTATTGCCCGGCAGCGGCGCCAAAAACTTGATGCGTGGGAATCGCAACAGGCTTTACCTCTCGAGGGATCTCGAGAAGCTTACAACCCCCACCAGGCAGTGTACCTGATCGTTGTAGTATAGTATAGTGACAAGTACCGGGGGATTGATCGTTCAGCTTAGGAATAGTGTCGCTAGGATTAGAAAGCCTAAATACTAGTTCTAAAGGTGAGGGATGATTATTTTTGTGTTTTTGTATTTTTTAGAAAGCAAGTAAAAATCTCGGGTTTTGGAAGAGTGGGTGGAATTAGTTGCTATTCAACTAACCCAAAACTAAGATGCAATCAAAATAAAATACTAAAAATGAGAATAAACTAATTATACTAAGGTTGTGAGCAGTAATTGGAGAAAATGTGTTTACTTAGATTTCACTACTCCCTAGATATCTTTTACACGTTAATTACTTGTTATAATTGCATGGATGACGGATCGTATTCCTTAATACCATTCATGGGGTGGCATACATAACTCCCCAATTCTATGAGCTCTTATCTCCTCCTACACCATACCCATCACAACTATAGGGATTGTAAACAGTGGCTCATGCATTAAATACAATCAATAAAGACCTAGTACACCTCGGTTCATGTTTCTTAAGACGTTCAAGCATGTTACCATTTGGAGATCTGCCAGTTTTCTTAAGCCTAACATATAAATCATTCACCCAAAACAAGAATAAACAAGTAATCAACACATAATCAATATCTAGGTTTCATTATATCTAAGCAAACACAAAAGAGATCTAGCCTAGCATAATGGAATTGAGACAAGAACAAGATATAGACAACCAACACATAGACATATTGATTGAATTAGAAGAACACTTATCTCAATTACAATGCAAGGTATCAAGGGTTTGGAACCCTTGAAAAACCTGTAAAAGTTGCACCAAAATCGTACTTAGGGTTTCTCCAAAACTTCTCTTTTTATAATGTGAAAAATTAGAAAACTATATATAGAAAAACAGGTCTGACGGCGTCAAGAGTAATCTTGTGACGCCGTCACCTCGCCGCCAAAACTCTCCTCGGACTGCCTAGATCTACTTCTGACGCCGTCAAGAGTTAGACACTTCCAGGCCGTCATGACTCTTTTACTCTTGACGCCCTTCTCACGTGACGCCGTCAAAACTCTACTGGGTCGTCATGGAAATTCATGAAATTTGCTCTTGACGCCGTCAAGGATTTGCTCTTGACGCCGTCACCTACTGTTCCCAGCATGGAAAATTAAGACTTTGGCGTTTTCTTTACTTTTATGCTCCAAAAACGTCCGAATTGCTTCCTTTTCCAGATTTCACTCCCAAAGTACCTAAAATCACAAAAGGAACGATTTAGGGCAATATTTGATCAAATAAATTCGGATTCGGGCTTAAATGACCCCCTAAAAACGGATCATTTTTCGTCTCATCACAGTCATGGAATGCAATACGGCATCGTCGTGTGCTGCTTTAATATATACTTATAATGTATAGACCAAATTGCCGGCTGACACGGCAAACAGTAAATTTTGCAGACATTCTTTGGGTCATAGCGTTGTATGTATCAGATAAGCTATGGGCAAGCGATTGCACTTGTAGTCATGGAATGCAATCTATACTGTTGTGCTTAGCAGCCAAACTGCTTAAGGTTGCACTTTTAACCAGTTTGCAGTTTTGGCAGGGCAAACAATCGTGTTTGCAGACATGAGTTGCAACATATAGAAAATGAAACCGGACTGACAATAATCCCATATATAGCCTCACGTATTCGAATTTTTTTTTTCGTTGTAAGTTCCGTTTATAGTAATTAATGTGGAAAATGGCCTATGCTGATTGCTAAAATTTGGGGGAAACGAAATGGGTCGTTGAAAATCTGAAGGTATTGTGACGGGGAAATGACAGGAGGGTATGGTATAAACTGCAACTATGCAACCGGGTTTGTTTTGCAGCCATGGTGCGCCTCAGTTGTTTCTGTGTCCCAGTCCCCATTTACAGGTCTGAGGCTAATTGTTTTCTGAATCAAACTATTACTATATATCCTTATAAACCGTTTAATCCAGCATTGTCTTGATGACGCCAGCTGGTGTAGCTTTTTCTGAGCGCAACTCTTAGTTTTCCTGACTTTCTAAAATTAGCTTTTTGATTAGTAATTTGCAGCCATGTTATTAAGGCGATGATGATAATTTTGTACACTTACATTTTTTCGACGCCAGTTCCTTGGCGGGGCAACCAGGATTGTGGTTAAAGCCATGGCGTGCGTTTAACGTCAAGTCTATATGTACATATCTGAGCCTCATTTTTTACTGGCCTGTTATGTAAAGACCAAGATCAGAACTATGTTGAAAGAGCCGAGGAGCATAAGTGATGAGTGTCTAAATACTCATCATTTTATACCCGTCTGAACTGCAAAAACAGTTAAAAACACTCAGATATGTCACATAATACTACAAATATCCTTGGATTGTGTTTTTATATGTTTTAGGTGCAAAAGGATTAAAAACATATGAAAAACGAGCAAAGTTTGCACACTTGGCAGAATCAGTCCCTGAACTTTCAAGAAATGTCAGAAATGGTCCCTGGGAAAAATTATTTTGAAGAAAAGTCAACAAAAATCCCCCAGGAATCAAGAAATGACAAATTTTACCCTTGAAAGTTCAAAATTGCAAAAATAGCAAAACTGGTCCATCAAGTTTCAAACTTGACAGTTTTAGTCCCCGGGTTTTCAAAATGGGAAAATTATCATTAAAGATCCTTGGGAATTCACAAAGTATCATAATTAATCCCTGGATGAAAAGTTTGAGAAAATTACAAGTTTAGTCCCTGGAGTTTCAATTTTGGCATATTTGGTCCCTGGAAAATTCAAATTTGGAAATTATCAAAAAAGGTCCTTATGTTATTCAAGATTGGCAAAAGTGGACCCTTTATGAACTTTGGGAAAGCTACAAATTCAGCCCTCAAAAATCTGAAAAATACATAATTGGTCCTTGTAATATTTCCCAAACCAAATGGACTCCTTTTGTATTAAAACCAAAGTCCAATTCTAAATCCAATAAACAAATAAAACCCACCTAAATAAAGCCTGGTCCATTCCTTTTCACCCAAGCCCAAACTACCCTTTAATAAAAACGGGGTCAAACACCCGTTTGACCTCCACCTCCTTCTTCAGCCCCCCACAACCTGCTACTCTCCCACACCCTCCACCACCTACTTCCACCTTCACCACCTCACTACCCTAGCTGTCACCTCCATAAACAAAACCAAACCTATGGGTTTGCACCAGGGGTCAACACATAGCATCCCTACATCTCTGCAACCCCTACAACCTGCCACTTCTTACATCCACCACCCCTAGCCTTCCCTACTTGCTCCTTCCACCTCCACAAACAACCAATAGCCTTTAATTGCCACACAACAGTCCAATTCAACCAATATGAATTTTGGCGCCAAAATCAACTTAAACGACTCTGATCAAATTAGCCTAATCCAATGGTCCAAGAGTGGTGGGATATTCTCAGAAGGACATGTGGAACCTTTTTGAAGCCTATAAAAGAAGAAAGAAGGAGCAGAGATGTAGTAGTAGATTAATTAGTGTAGGTAGTGTAGTTTTAGTTTAATGATGTCATTCTTAGTGTAGTTTAATTATCAGTTGTATTTTCTTGTTCAAAATAATTGTAATCCATAATTTCAGTGTAATATTACTTTTCTTTAAGCTTAATTTCAAATGCTATTTGATAAATTTTGATTTGGCAAATTTAAGTGAAATTGCCACTTTCACTTTTATCTTGTTAAATAGTTGTTTCAATGGTCCTGTGAGCTTATATAAGTTATTAAAAAGCTTTTATAATCTTTACTTAGCATTATATTCAGTTTATAATCAATAATCAAAAATACTTAATAATTCAAGAAAATAGAAAATAATTAAAAAAATAGTGAATTACAAGATACAAGCAAGGAGTATGGATGATTTTGGATTGCAAATGGTTTAGAAGCTCTTGGGAGCAATTAGGATGTGAATTGAGTCCTTGGTTATGTGTTTTCAGCTTGGAACACTTGTAAACAAATTTTCATATCTGCATAGTTACTGTTCATCAGCTTATTCTGTTGCTTATTTTTTATTTTAGCTTAGCTTATGTATGTTTGTTGTTGCTAGTTATGCTTAGTTTTTAGTTTGAGGGTAAATTGTTTAAAGTTTTCATCAACACAGTCAAATTAGCCCATAAATGCTCAATTGTGTTCCTGTTGTTAGTTGCTGGTTTTTCTTGTTCAATTAGTCTTAAAATTAGTTAAGATAGTTAGCTTGATCATTATCTTGGTTATTTGAAGCTTAAATCTGCATAAGCTAGTGCAACTGCCATTTGCAAGGGTGTTTGGATCTGCTATGTTCTGTATGTTCTTGTGGATTTGATGTTGAATGATCTGCACAGGTAGACTTCACTAGGATAGTCTAAAGTAGTTCAAGCATAAAATAGATAGCTCTAAAGCAAAAAGTCAAAGATTACCTATAATCTATTTTTTGCCTGCATATGTGTAATACTAAATCTGTCAAGTTGCATTATGTTAGTTTTAGGGTAGAATTAGGATAATCTAGTGTTACAACATCTTAATGGTACATGTAGGTACTCATTTGATCTGTTGAAATTGGAATTAGTCAAAACTAGGAGTTAAATAAAAAAAAATCAAAATTGCATGTTACTCAGTTTTTTACAAATCTTACAAGAATTTTTATGATTTTTCTGTTTAGAATTAGGACTTGAACTTTTTACAAGTTGAAGTCACCTAGCTTAAGTAGTGAAATCCAACAAAATCCTATTTTTAGAATTTTTCTTTGTGGCTTATTTTGGTGCTAAAATCAGCCTGCAGGGCATGCTTATGCCCTGCACCACATATTTTGTCCCAAACAGCCATCTTCCATAAGCTCCCTAGGACTTATTAGTGGGCCCCAGTATATGAACCTTGGCTTATTTTGAAGCTTATTAGACCAACTTTTAGGATCATCCTTCAAATTAGACTCCTGATCACACTTGTAGGCCCCACAGTGGGCTGCAGATAGCTTTTTTTTTGCCTATTTGGCCTATGTGATAGGTAATAGTGCTTATTTGTGTCTCTGGCTTATTTCTAGTGGCTTATTCAGTATCTTTGGCTTATATTTCATACATATCAGTACCTTATAGCTTATTTAGCCTTTAATGATCAAATTGGTAACTTATTATTTAGCTTTTCAAGTTTCAAATTCCATTTTAAAGTCTTAAGTGTACACTGTGGTGGAATTAAGCTCACACACAGCTTATTTCTAAGTTTTAAAATTGTTGTGTTTGTAAAAGTTGCTTATAATTAGTATTAAAATAGTTTTGTAAAGTAAAAAAATCAAAAAGAAAAATAAAAAGGAAGAGTGCACTTAGCCAGGGTCGAACCTGTGACCTCTTGGTTCCAAGTGACAAAACCAAGGCTGACCCTTGCACCATCTCCCCTATGTATATTTATGTGTTTTAGTTTTCCATCTTTATTTATATACAAATACTAGCCCATATAAGCTTAACTGCTTATTTTACAGCTTATTCATAAGCTTTTCTTCACTTTTACATTTTTCCTAGCTTTAATATACTACTAAATATTTTTATAAAAACTTTCAGAATTATTACTGTTCATTTACTATTTATTATAATTTAAATTAATTTAATTAATTAATAATTAGTTTTTAATTAATAATAATTAGATAAAAAGTCTTAAAAATATATTTTCTGTTTGAAAATTAGTTTTATATTATTTTAGATTTTTCAAGTTTAAATTTTATTTTTCTAAGTTAAAATCATAATTATTTGTATTTTAGGGTAATTTAAATAATTAAAAGTAATTAGGAAATTAGTAATTAATTAATAATAATTAATTAAATAGTGTAAAAATTATTTTTCTTTTTCCAATAATTTTCTTTTATCATTAGGATCGTAAAAATATAATTTTCATATCCGTAGGTATTTTATTTCTTAAAACTCGCGTTTTATTTCGTACGTTTGCGTAACTTTAAATCAAACGTACGCGTTTTTAGGTTTTAAACGTTTCTAGGTAATTTGCTTTTGCGTAATCATTTACATAGCTTATTTAAGCTATTTCCTTTTATAAATCCTTAGTATAAATCAATCTCACCTTTTCCCGTTCATAATCACCCGATCCCAGATCTGTTTTATTACAGATTTCACGCCTCGTTTGGATATAACAACCCGGGGAGACACTATACTCCACGGAGCATTGGTCTAGGCTGTTTTGACTTGTTGATCATTTACCTTGGTCAATGTTATCTGACTGTTTAAGACCGATCAACAAGATACGCTAACAAAAGACATTGACAACCTCCAAAAATCATACCAGCTATGATTTAAGTACACATTGTTCTGTTTCAGTTTTTTATCGAACTACTAACCTGTTTTTATTATTCATTCTAAACTATAGGCAAGTGAGCGTAAATGTGAGAAGCTGGTGACCCAAGTTCCTGGCTCAATTTTTTTAATAGGTCCCAACATTTACTTATACTCTATACTCATATCATTTCACTTTTTTGTCTTCAATAATATGGTGCATGTACATTTTGCAGGTTATCATCAGCAAGAGCTCGCAGACAGACCGCGAAGACGGATATAAAATGGGTGCGTTTGTTTGCTGAAATGGATAGGTTTGGGTGCTCAAAACGGATGCTGAAATGGGTGGGTTTTTATGCTGAAACGGGAGCTGAATTGGGGGCTCAGTTGTGACAACCGCAAAAATCCTTGACAAGTTTTATTTGGAGAAACGATCACCTATTCCAAGTTTGGCATCAATTCGAGATATTAGACGTATTTATACTCAATTTTATTGGAAATAATATTTTGAGTACGTTGATGAAAATTCTCGCTTCTTAAATCCACCGTTTAATAGTAAAAATAAATCCAAAGCCTCATTTCATAAAGGATTTCAGAAATTATGCTTTTGGTCCCTATGGAAATATTTTCACATTTTCCCCGCATCTTTTGTGAACTTTATATGTTGTAATTGACATTTTATTTATCCTATGTTGAGTATAAAAAGGGAAGCAAAACACATTTTATATCATTTTCGTAAAGGATTTCAGAAAGGCGCGTGTGGTGGTTTAACGTGACGAGGAGGTCACAATAACGAGATTGGTGGTGGCGGTGTGATAATAACAGCGACGGTGGTTGTGTTATAGCCGGAAAAGGTGACCGAAAATGAGATGGGGAGAGGGATGGTGTTGGGTGTATAAAAGTGAACTGTTAAAATTTGTGGATTAATAATAAGAATAAAAACTGATTTCGTGTGGAGAATACCTTTAAAACTCGTGTCTACGAACTTGCATTGAAAACATTTTGATATACGGTTTTGGGTGGTAAGAAGTCTGAAAAGGGTGTTTGGTTTATTGTTTTTGGATGCCTATTTTTGTTGGGATTTGTTGTATCTCGAGCTGTGTTTGAATTTGCTTTATCGCGAGTTGTGGTAAGAAATCAGATATATGAGGTATTTGTTTTGATTCGGTTATGGTTGCAAGTCGAGTTAGAACCCAAGAGGGTTGCAGTTTGTCTATGGTATGGGTAATATTGATGTCTTGTTCAGATTCGGTATTTGGTTTCGCCTATTTGTTTGTTCTCGGGTCTCGCTTGGGATTTGCTTATTTTGGAGTTTTGGTTAAAGACTTGTTGGTTTTTGCTTATCTCTTATCTGGGTTGAGCTTATTGTGATATCGGGTCCGTTTGATTTTCGGTAAACTAAGAAACCCGGGTCACACTAAAAAGCAATTCTTATTTATATTTTATTATTATGGGTGTATTATGATGAGTAATACAGTAATATACAACTAGACATATCTTTTATTTCCATGAAAATGATATTTTCATTTAAGAAATACTAACTAGTAAGATTTTATAATGTATAATACTCCGTAAAAATATATTACACTCGTTCAAGAATTAAAATTTATAACAATTTTGTTAAAGGCCTTGACTTGGATTATTCTGTTGAAATTATTGGTTTGGATGTTACTTTAAGATGGGTTACAAGTTTGTTAGTGGGTATCAATTATTTTGGTTTGTTTGACATGGGTGATTATGGTAAGTTCGGTACCTTAAGAATTGATACTTGAACATTGCGGATATGAGTATTGTAAATTTGACTTGAATATGGATTATAACATGACATTGGACATAATGGATTGGTATCGTCGGTACAATTATTGGACAATCAACATTTTTGGACTATTGGACACGAGACGGATAAGATATATTAAACTCGAATGACTTTAATATATTAGTATTCGTAACGCAATACAATAAGAAAATAATGTTTATTGGTCAATAATAATAATAATAATAATAATAATAATAATAATAAAAAAAAAAAAAAAAAAAAAAAAAAAAAAAAAAAATCACTCGACGCATTAACATTTGTTCCCTAATAAACTACCTTAGGAAAAATTGATTAAACTTATATTTTATTAAAGAAGCGTATATGTTTTATGCAAACTAATTAAGGATTGGAATGAATATCAGAAACTTAACAATCAACTTAATTATTTTAATTTGTTATTTGTCATCATTGCCCGAATCTTTCTTATTGTTGGAATTTGTCAGTATGTTCTCGACTATGTCGACGTTTATTTCTTTTAGCGTGAGTTGTACGTCGATGTCTATTTCTTTTGGCGTGAGTTGCATTTGGAGAATGTGTCTTCTTACCACAGCACACGAAACTTTGATACTAAACTTTTCATAAGTACTGAACTTGAATAATCCACGAAAACTACAATACATTGTCTTTTATAGACTTTATATTTGTACGAGCTATAATTTGAGATAATAGTATGCGTACTAGGGTGTACTATCGTGCTCGTACTGCTTGGTGCCGTCGTGCCCATCTTCTGGATATCGTTGTGATTAGCTTTAGATGCCAGTTGTGTCAATCATAATCTTTGCGTTGCTGTGGCCCAGGTGAGTTCATAGCCCCCTCCACTTTTACTGGTTTTTAAACTATTTTTGAGGGAGAATACATGCTCGTTTTCAACTAAACTCAAGTTTGTTTACATGGATATGTGAATTGTTTACTTAAGATTTGACTGGTTGGTTGGAATATTTGATTCGATTATTGGAATGCATTATGTGGTTACTTGTTTATCTATGTGGTATGAGATTGTGATTTTGGTTTATGAACTGTTACATGAGCTGGCTAAGGACATGTCTTATGTTGTTTTTACTAAGGGTTGCAGCATGTCACCAGTGGGTGAGCCTCCCTTAGGGTATTATTCAGGGCATGTCGCATCCTTGCGAATGCAGATTGAATTGATATGGATGAGCAATTGAGTAGCATGCCACTAGTGGGTGGGCCTCAATTTTTTTACTAAAGCATGTCACTAGTGGGTGAGCCTCCCTTAGGGTATTATTCAGGGCATGTCGCATCGTTGCGAATGCAGATTGAATTGATTTGGGTGAGCAATTGAGTAGCATGCCACTAGTGGGTGGGCCTCAATTTAGCATGTCACCATTGTATGAGATTTTGTGATTGGACTATAGTGTGCACCTATAGGGTATTCTTTTGTGGTTTGACTTAGCCAGTGTAACAGGGTAAATTTGTGTGACTCTTTATGAGTATAGCATCTATGTGATTGATTATGGTTTAAGTGGTTTGACTGCGAGCTGATTGTGGTTATCTGATTTGAAATTGTGATATATGCAGTGTAAGCCTACGTTAAATTTAACTTGTTGGAAAAGGATGGTTTGAACTCGAAAATCTTTTGGTTTAACTATACTGTCTTAAACTAAAACTCTATGGACACACCAGCGTAAGCTGACCTTTAGCGTGTATTCTCAGGTTTAAGGCATTAGCTCACTATTGGAAGGCGCTTGGCAAGGGGCATTGGTCATAGGTGACTCTGATAAAGCAATTGGGACAACTTCAACTATTTTATGGGCATATTTCCGCACATCTTTTATAAAATGTAAACTTAACGTTTTTAATAATGCATTTTATTCTCAATAAATGAAATAAAAACCGTTCTTTTTACTTATGTTTTGACACCAATTTTAATAGCACTCCAATGCATATATGCTTCCGCTGGACCCGAATTTTGGGGGTGTTACATCAGTTGGGTGGGTTTTGGTATTGAAACCAGGCCTGAAACAGGCTTGCTCAGGCTCTGTAATGAGGGCTGAAACGTATGGGTTTTGGAGATGAGAAGGGTGGGTACGGGTGATGAAATGGGGCTCAAATGAAGTGGCTCTTAACAGGTGATTGCCTACTTTCTTATTGTTTTGTACTTCTTCCTGGAGCCGTAACGATGTTTCTAAATGAATGATTATAAACTGAAATGTATGATTAAATTCCATTGCTTTTTCAACATCTCATGTGCTGGCTCTGTTGTAAAAATCAGTCCAGGCGGCTGATTAATCCCCGCATAATCGTTGATCGCTCACTAAACGCCTTGATTTATCATAATCGGCCCATTTAATCATTTTGGTCAAAGATCGCTAAAAAATCGGTTAACAAACCGATTAATCGGACAAAATCGGTCTAATAGGATTAATCGGACAAAAATTGCCTAAAAACCAGTCAACAAAATCGCTTAAAAATCAGTCAAAATCGCTTAAAACTCAGCCCACAAACCGATTAATCAGACAAAATCAGTCAAAGATCACATAAAAATAGTCAACATACTGAGTAATATCTATGTTCGACTTTAAACTTTGTAGAATTATGTATTATATTTATATTTGGACACTTGAAATATCTGAACTTTGATGCATTATGCTTATCGCATACATATAATATAATATAATATCTAAAATTACAATTTTGTGCATAAAAATTCCAATCCGATTAATCCCCGCCTAACCGATTAATCGTTAGGCCCTACCCGGCCGCCTCACTAGCGCCTAGCGATTTTTACAACCATGTGTGCTGGTATTATTGTCTACTGTGATTAAATTCTAAGCTGTTGTCTACAACTTAACATTCGAATTTTGCTATGTTTTGCAAAGCTACTTTATTTATGCAAAATCACCTCGGCAGGAAAACAGGCACGCCTGCAACGCAACGATCGTTGCCATTCTCATATTATAAATTAATCGACCTTAAAGGTTTTTGGTTGGCGCCAATAAATGACGTGTGAAGAAATGGTACTAATTGGGACTCTTTTGTTGTTACTTGGCCCATTAACCCCTTGTTCTTTTGTTCATGGGCTATTTTAATCAAAGGTGGCCTTTTACCGGAACAAATTATAATACAAACTGTATTATTAAAGAGAAATCGGAACAAATTATACACTGTTTAATAGAGCATCTAAGTGTTCTAACGGTGATGTCAACTTTGCGCCAGCAAATACTTTTCCATTTTAGCCCAGCTCGCAAACATCTTTAGCCCATCATGAACCAAATGAAAAAGAAAAATTGAACGCTTACAACCAACAAATATGTGTCTTTTAAAATATTAGTAAAAAAAATAAACTTACAAAACACACCATGAACTTTTTAATATTTAATTACTACTTCCTCCATCCCTTATTAAATGTCCAGTTTTGACTTTTCGAGTCTTTTTTCTTTAACTTTGACCTTAAATATCTTTGTTTGTATTATACGATACTTGATAAAAATTATGTCAATGAAAAGTACATTTAAAACTCAATTCATTCATATATCTTGCATCATGTATTATATATCATATATAAAAATATTTATGCTCAAAGTTGATAAAAGAAGACTTTGAAAATTCAAAGTGGACATTTAATATGAAACGGAGGTAGTACTTTTTTATATAACAAACTTTATTTGTCAAATATCTAACAGATACCTAGCTGTTTCTTGAATAAAAAAATACTGGCAAAAAGACCTCCCGATAACGAACAAAACAATCTCAATATTGATATACTTTTAACGTACGTACGGTTTTATAAAAAAAAGTTGAAGTTTAATATTTTTTTTTGAACGGCGAGTTGAAGTTTAAAAATGCACTCTTAACCTATCAAATAACGTTAAAATTATCCTAAATTTTTTTAAAATTATAAAGCTCAAAATTAGGCCCGCCGCAACACACTGGTGACCAACACAACATTCATTCCAAAAAGTACGTCGTACGACAGCTACAAATATAGTTTGACACAACATTTGTTCTGAACAAATACAACACGTGTCGGTAAAAAATATACCACAATCTCACAACGAAAAGCCCCGCCCAAACATTGTTCGAAAATAATTATTGCAAAAACTTCTCAAAAATTTGCAGCGGGCGCCTTCCCACTTGTTATAAAAATAGAGCGAGCTCTTGTAATTTGCTAAATCACTTAATAACAAAAGTAGTAGTATGATTTAGTAGACTGTTATTAAGTCTTTTATTGCTATACAAATTTTCTATATTTCATTACCGTTATGAAAAGTAATTTAGTTTATTGATTTATTTATTTTTTAGGAAAATAGGAGAAAACTAATTAGAAACATGCAAACCTGTTAAATCACATTTTTGATTGATTATACAAAATTGAATGAGCTATTTGGTAATTGTAGGAATTGTTGTGTTGACTTGGAAAATGATGGTAATTGTAGCAATTTGCCGTTTGGTTCAGAAAGGGTGATTCACCTGAAGAATGTGATGTTAGATGTATCTGTCGTTTGTTTGAGTTTAGGGTAATGTTATGTAGGCATGCACTTACGGTACTCATCAGTGAGAATATATATTTAGTTCCAAATAAGTACATTTTACGAAGATGGAGAAAAGATGTTAAGAGAAGGCATACTAAGGTTAAAGTTATAGTAATTGGGTTGTCTCTGATGTTGGGTGTCGTTATGACAAAATGTGTAATGCTTTCTCTGAAGTTGCGGACTTGGCATCTGAATTAGACGAAAAATGTAGTCTTGTTCTTGATCGAGTCAATGACTTAAAGTGTGAAATTATGGGTGGAAAAACTAGCGCTAGTAGCCGTAGGTGTACACCACGTATGAGTGCTTCTACCAAGGATAAAGATAAGATTGGTAATCCTGCAACAGCAAATGGAAAAGGTCGTCCCGCTGGTAGAATCAAGTCCATATCTGAGAAAATCATTACATAAAACAAGAAAAGGAAGAAGGTAATCCCATTGAACAATTTATTCCAGTAAGAAAGTTGATGAATATGCTTGACCTTTTCATTTTATGCTCATTGTGACTGTAGAAATTGCAAGGTTTTGATTTTATTGGAGTCGAGGATAATGAAACAACGAAGAAACGTTCTAAGAAGGAGAAAGACGTATTAAGAAACGTCCAAATGCAGCAATCATCAGATCTCAACTCTTTGAATGGAGTAGTGAACAGCCCTTCAACTACGACACTTGAGATCCTGCATAGATGGTGTTTAGGGGGTGCTTGGTTGGGGGTAATGGGGGGTGGGGAATGGGAAAGGTAATGATTAAACATGCCTGGTTATGACTAGGGAATGCAATCATTGTTCAGTATTGGGTAATGAGGCATTACCCAGTAAATTGGGAGGTATGGTAATGATTACCCACCACCAGCAGCAGCAGCCACCACCAACAGCAACCACCACCAGCAGCACCCACCACTAGCCACCACTACCACCAGCCACCACCATCACCACCATCACCAGCCACCAACCACCACTACTACCAGCAGCCACCACCACCACCAGCAGCCACCACCATCAACCACAACCACCACCACTAGCCACCACCACAACCACCACCACCAGCCACCACCACCACCTGTAGCAACCAACACCAGCAGCCACCACCATCAGCCACAAGCACCACCACTAGCCACCACCACCACTACCACCACCAGCCACCACCATCACCACCAGCAACCACCATCACCACCAGCTACCCCCACCACCACCAGCCACCACCACCACCAGCCACAACCACCACCACTAGCCACCATCACCACTACCACCACCAGCCACCACCACCACCAGCAGTAGCCACCACCAGTAACCACCACCAGCAGCAGCTACCACTACCACCAGCACCACCAGTAGCAGCAGCCACCACCACCAACCGCCACCACCACCACCACCACCAGCCACCACCACCACCAACTGCCAACCACCACCCGCCGCCACCACCACCACCTTGGAGGTTAATGTGTTTTTCTTAAACCAAGCACGATCAAAGATAATGATAATCTCTATTCCATTCCTTTGCATACCCTTTGCATTCCCTTTACCTTTCCCTTTCCCATTCCCTATTTTGAACCAAGCGCACCCTTAGTATTTTTGTTAATCACATTGGCAATTTATCTCAAGATTATGATTTTGTGTAGTTGCTTAATAACATGAAGTGTTGAACACATTTGTGTAGTTCTGAGATGAATGCAATTGTACTTCTATTAATTAGTGTTTCTTTTCTTTTTTTGATTTTTGTTTTGCGTTTGATTATGTTACAAGTTTATATGCTACTTTTACACCTAATGAATGCTGATTTTTAGCAGCTTTTATATGCTGTTTGGATTGCTTAAATATGTGTTTGTAAATAGCTTTTACATGCTGTTTTTAACAGCTTTCTATGCTGATTTTTAACAGCTTTTAAGTGCCGTTTAGACTGCTGAAATATATTCTTGTTTATAGCTTTTATATGCTGTTTTTTAACAGCTTTGTATGCAGTTTTTTAACAATTTTTATAGCATAGTATGCGGTTTTTTAACAGCTTTTATTTGCTGTTTGGATGGCTGAAATATTTGTTTGTTAACAGCTTTTATACGCTGTTTTTTTAACAGCTTTGTATGCTATTTGCTGTAGTACATGGGTACATTGTGCAAACACCATCCTTATACTTCGACGCTCATAAATTTGAGTCGCCGACTCTTTTTTATGTATATTTAATTTCTTGAATTGGATGAATCCTGATCAAGATACCACCTCTTATTTTAGTTTAAAATTTGAATTTTTATCAATGGCTTGATAATTGTGTGATTGTTTATAATTTAAAGGTTTATTTTTGGCTTATTATTGCAAGTTTTAACCATTTTTCTATTGCAGTTCTCACTAAATGTGAGTTAGACCCGCTGGATAATTGATGACGAAAGAAAGGGAGAGGTGTCTGTTGAGGTACGCACTGCCTTAAGTTCCATAGTGACCATTTTTTATTGTACAAAATCCATAGCATATTCCATCTTATTAGCATGTTACTACGTATAGTTTATTGATCACATACTTATTAGCAGCCACATGAAGAGAAGATTTAATACCAAAAAGGCATAGATATGCAATTTATAACTTCTTGAAATGGACATTTTCAAGAAAGCTCAAGCGGCCGAATGTCTTCTCAGTGCATATCTACACGGTGCATATATCTAGGTTAAATTCGATATAATATGCCTCTACACAGTGCATATCTAGGCCGGATGAATTAAGATTCAATTGAAGTGACAATTGAGGTGGAACAGGACGGTGAGCCAACCCGAGTGGTTATTTGAAATAAAAGAGGTTGTTTGATTTAAGTCACACAATTGAGATGGAGCAAGATGGTGAGCCAAACCCAAGTGTCAAACTGGAAGAAAAGATGCTACTTGAATCAAGTGAGATGACCAAGACTAAGCAAGACCGTGATCCAAATCCAAGTGTAAAGATGGAAGAAAAGAGAATGCCTCAATCAAGTGAGATGATCAATGTAGAGCATGATTGTGAACCAAACCAGAGAGTAAAACTGGAGGAAAAGAAATTGCCTTAATCAAGTGAGATGATTGAGGCGGAACAAGCTTGTGAGCATCATTAATGGGTTAAACATGTATGAGTGATAAAATTAGCGTAAAATGTTAAATATCACATTGGTCTATAATGGGTTAAACAGGTTACTAACTAGCACATAACATTTTCTTTTTAGGCATGTATTTGAACAAAAATCATATACTTTGTAATGGCGGATAATTTATTAAATTTTATTTAAGATTACCATTCATTTCTTTTTGTTCTTTATTCACTATAAAAATATTGTACGATGTTCGTACTTCATTAACCGTTGCTTAATCACCTTTTCAGCCATTTTTAACCCACCGGTCGGCTTTCGATATACATTAAATAAACTACTTCAATACTTTCTAAATGCATGGCTTAATACGTCAAGCTCACATTTTCTTAAAATTTTTTAAACATAAACTAATACCATAACAAAATTAAATAAACTCGACGTCCTTGAAAATAATTTTCTGTTAACTGACACCATAAAAATTAAAATTATAAGTCATGACAGCCCATCGGGTGGGTTTCGACATCTAGTTTTTAATATATAGTAGTGTATTTACTAACATATTTTTAAATAAAATAATTAATTTTGTGGGTCATATATATATATATATATATATATATATATATATATATATATATATATATATATATATATATATATATATATATATATATATTGTCAAATTCAATCTTACCTCAAATCCAAATTTTAATCTTAAACCCGTCTACAAACCAAACGAGGCTTAAATGTTTTGTACCAAAAAAATTCGTTTTAAACCATGCTAAGTCATATGTTGTTTTTTCTAAAGTTACACTCTTTGGATTGTTGACATTATTAATTAAATTTATATATCAGTATCCATTTCATGAACATATATCACAATATATATATCGGATTCACTTAAACAATTATATAAGTAATTAAGGACACTTTCAATTAAACATATTATATTTTATTCCATTTATTTAGTCCAGTCCATACGGGGCACTGATTGGCAGTACATAAAGCAAGAGCTAACACCCATGCATGCATGCCGTACGTTTTATTTATTTTACATACATACATACATAAAGAAACTAAAAATATCATTCAGGCAATGCAGAAGCCACCTTCTTTAAAACAAATTCAAAAAACGACACACCGTTAGGAGAAAGATGACTCTCAGCGTTACTTGGGTAGATACCAATTGGATAGCAAAGTTTGACACCTGGACCACATAAGAAAGGACAGTATTCAAATATGTAGGAATATGGGAACATAGGAGCTTGAGGTTTTGTGATTCTAAGGCAGCTGTCTGGCGTATTAAAGATCCCACCAGTGGTGATAAGTCTAGCATATACCCCTAAACGACTTGTGACCTTCCATACCGTACTACTCCCCTCACATGGGTTTACTGTTGGGGATTGAATGGCCAGCGGATTACCTAATTTGATAAGATCCTCATTAAGATCGACTGGTGTGAAGGTGAAAGGGGTGGCAGGAGGACCAATTTCAAATGGGTATTGAACAACATCTGCTTCACTGCACGTTTGGTTTTCACCATTAGGATTGACTAACATCACACTACCCCCAAGAGGCCCCCATATCGGAGGGCTTATGACGTAGAGGCTATCTTTCTCGACTGGATTTCCTTCTACATCCAACACAAGGGTGGTATCATCCCCTCTGAACCTGGAAGATAGTACTGAAGGTGTGGTGAAGAGGGGGATCATGAGGGTGGTGAGAGCAAAAAAGAAAGTAGCAGGCTTCATTATTTGACTTCAAATTTTGATAGGTGTTTGTGTGCTTTTGGCAAAGGACTTAAGGTTCTATATATAGTGAAGATGTATGGTAGTAGGTGGGAATGGAAAATCGATAATTCATTACTAGACTGTTGTATTAATACTTTTAAAAAGTGAAGTAAAATAACATCTAATACCATTTTCTACGTGGTTATGAGACTGAATAACTTCTTCGACGGTGTATGAAGGAGGTGAGATGTACACAGCCTTACCCCTACTTAAGGTAGAGAGATGTTGTTTCCAGGAACGGTCTTGCAAGGAGTAAGGATCAACCCTTGATCTCTGTCTCTAGTCAAAACGTTTCCATTTGATTTAAGTCTTGCTTGTTGTAGTAATAATTTTCTTCCCTTGAAATTGAAGTATACAATCTCTCTTGTTTATATGCTCTCTTTTTGCCATGAATAGCCAAAAATTGGGCCTAGATTTGCACATAACTAACTTAGGGGGTGTTTCTTTTTTATGTTAATAAGTCTTAATGGGGAGATAGTGGTGGGGCCACACATATAATATGTTTCTTTTTTTGTTAAAAGCTCATTATGCTCTATATGAGTAGAGGAAGCAAATGGTGTTCCTCCCCATTAAAACTCATTAACAAAAAGAAGCCCACCAACTTAATTTGAGAAAAAAAAAAAAAAAAAAAAACTTAGCTACTTCTTCTCACACATGTGTGTGGAGCCCATATATATTTAATAATTTCTAAAGATTTCTTAGTAAGAAAATTTAATTTTACGTAAACTAAGCTTGTGATTGGTCAACTGAAAAAATTAAAAATTTTCATTGGTTAATTAAGTTTTAGAATAATTGTCTTTTATTAATATTAAGAATCTACAAGACAGAAATAATAACTATAGTTTATATATCAAAATTTATGATAGATATATTACATCGTGTTTATTTTCCTTTAATATTATTTACATAAACTTACCACAATAATTAGTTTTTTCGTATAATTATTGAACGATTACGAAATTGTTAGGTTTTACGTACAATTATTGAATGATCATTTTATATTTTGATACTTTGAGCCAAAAGTATAAATATACTATAGTACAAGGACTAAAAGTGTAAATATTCACCGTCAAGGTTAAAAATATATAACTTGAAGGTTTATTCAGTAACATTATGAATTTATTAAAACAATGATGTTTTATGAGTCTTATCCCGAGAAAACACTTAGACAATTTCGTAAAACTATTTAAACAACATTACGTTTTATAACGAAACTTTTCAAACGTACAACACATTTTATCATCCACAAACTTTTAAAGAAACGATATCTACTGATTCTAAGTACATAAAAACAATGTAATATTATATATAATATTGTTTTTGAACTTTAAGCATTTTAAGCCTCCCAAGCCATCCTTGCCACAATCAAATCCACTTCCCGATACCATTACCGTAATCCTTATTAACACTAGGTCCACAATAATTAGTTTGTTCGTACAATAATTGATCGATTACAAATTAAATTGTTTGTGGTCCAGGCTACGTGGCCATACAATGTTTACAACATGTGATTTTGTACTCTTGTGGATGATTTGAATTAATAACGATTGGTATTAAAGAAAGTCAAATGTTCAAATTATAGCTGTTAAGATCTCGATCTAACTTTTAAGATTTTCCGATCTTATGACCCCATTAAGAAAAAACGAGCCAATTCTTTGTAGGATCTTAAAAAGCATAGGATCTTAAGTATGATCTCAATCTTAAAAAGCATATTTAGGCGTGCCAGGATCTCTGTCAAGAAAGAAGCATCTGTGAACTTTTTGACTGAACCGATGGATGGAAGATCCACACTCAGACCGGCAGACATTTTCATTTTTGGATGGGTTTGAGGGAAACATGCGTGTGTGGATTGTACAAAAACTGCTATTGGTCACGCCAAAACTGTGTGACGATATGCCTATAGTCACACACGTTTTTTTCGTTGTGTGTCACCATAGGTCCCGCCACCGTAGGTGGCATATGGTCACATTGTTGAGTTCGTGGCCTTTTCCATCAAAAAAGAGTGACCAAAACCCCGAATATGTGTGACAAATTAGGCACAAGTTTTGTTGGATTAGTCAGTATCAGTGACCGTAAACACCTTATAGTCACACGAATGTTTTTATCCTTTGGCCACATAAATATATAATATACGTGACATTTGAGATGATTCTTTCTAGTAAATGTGTATTTTGTGTGACTATTTCCCATCATGTGGCCACATGAATATACAATAAGTGTGACGTTTGTGATGATTTAGTCACACAATGGGTGTTGTTTTTTTGGAGTTAGTCACATACAATTAAACACAAAGTGGCCAAAAGTGTTAATAACTGTGACCATATGCTGTTTAAAGTGAAGAAATGTTTATTTTGTGTGACTATTGATCATCCAATGGCCACATGAAGTTTATGTTTGCGTGGCCTTTTGTAATATTTAGTCACACAAAGCATGTTTATTTTGAGTATTTAGTCACATACCATTAAGCAAACAGTGGCCAAAAATGTTAATAAGTGTGACCATATGCTGTTTAAAGTGAAGAAATATGTATTTTATGTGACTATTGATCATCTAATGGCCACGTAAATTTTATGTTTTTGTGGCCTTTTGTAATATTTAGTCACACAAAGCATCTTTGTTTTGGATATTTAGTCACATACAATTAAGCATCAAGTGGCCAAATGTGTTAATAAGTGTGACCATATGCTGTTTAAAATGAAGAAATGTGTATTTTGTGTGACTATTGATCATCCAATGGCCACTTGAATTTTATGTTCGTGTGGCTTTTTGTAATATTTAGTCACACAAAGCATCTTTTTTTTGGGTATTTAGTCACATACAATTAAGCATCAAGTGGCTAAAAATGTTAATAAGTGTGACCATATGCTGTTTAAAATGAAGAAATGTGTATTTTGTGTGACTATTGATCATCCAATGGCCAGTTGAATTTTATGTTTGTGTGGCCTTTTGTAATATTTAGTCACACAAAGCATCTTTGTTTTGGGTATTTAGTCACATACAATTAAGCATCAAGTGGCCAAAAGTGTTAATAAGTGTGACCATATGCTGTTTAAAATGAAGAAATGTGTATTTTGTGTGACTATTGATCATCCAATGGCCACTTGAATTTTATGTTTGTGTGGCCTTTTGTAATATTTAGTCACACAACGAATTAAGAAAATAGTGACCAAAAGTGTTAATAAGTGTGACTATATGCATCCTTTAGTCACATTTAAAAAATCAATATATATCAAAACAATTCAAATATATATCAAAACAAATTCAAATACAATAAAATTAGAATGTATATAACTGAACCAAATATAAAATTGGACATCCTTTTATACACCAAGGAGTCCTAGTCGGCTTACAATAGTTTCCTAAGTATCTATAATCTGTTCCATAAGCAACTAGCAACTTCGAGCGGTCTTAATCTCTGAGCAGTACCAACTTTCACTAGCAGTAGTAACTTTTGTACTAGCAGTAGTAAATACTTGCGCACATTTTCTTTGAAGTTCATGAGCTGCTCTAAATCCATCTAAGCAATATTAATACAAACATGATCAGCATTAATGCAAACAACATCATGAAGACTTTTAATCCAAAAGAATGAACATAATATTAAAATGGCAAATGATATTGCCACATTGCAATTTACTACTTCCACATAAAAACCATGCATAAGGACAAAATATTTTTTGTCCTTATGCATGGTTTTCATGTGGAAGTAGTAAATTGCAATGTGGAAATATCAACCCCCTAATAAAATTTGCAGTTAAACTTACAAGTTTTTCTCCCATTGATCTAATCTCATCATCTGGATATAAAAGCCTTGAAAATGTAGGCTGCTGCATATCAACACATCAGGATGAGACAAGAACTAGAACATGTCAAAGCTCACAACATAACAGAACTAGATGAGCCACTGGTTCAACTATCTGCACAAACATGGTAGGAGAGTTACTAGTACCACATTAGTACTGCTGAAGCAGAGTTACTACTGCTAGTATATATATAAAACAGAATGTATATAAATGAAGCAAAGTGTTTTCGTATGTCCGATAGTGTTAACATGTTCCTATATGTATATATAAAACACGGTACATTAGTCATGTATGTAAAACTAAAAAAATCAAAGGTGGATGTTTTATAACTTACCACTGTTTCCATTACTAGTACATAGTGTCAAGTTTCAATGGCCATTGGAGTCGTCACCTGCAATATAAATTAAGAAATACAATGGTGTTAGCATTAGAAAATGAAATTGTTAATAACATAAAAAATGGCTTACATCTGAGTCTAATAGCAGTTTCTTTCTGCAAAAAAAAAAAAAAAAAAAAAAAAAAAAAAAAAAAAAAAAATATATATATATATATATATATATATATATATATATATATATATATATATATATGGGAAATGTAAGAAACCAAGTCACCCATAACGTTGCATAATATAACATCTGCCAACCATGAAACATAAAAAATATACATGGGTTGGCTTTGGTGACTGCGATGGAGCATACCCATGCCTCAATCTAATTCCAGTCCCTTGAAAATGAAGTGTGGCAGAAAATCCAGATGAGGGAATTTTTAGCCAGCTGGCATCCCATATATCATCCTCACCCGTGAAAATAGTATGTAGCCCCTGCAATAAACAAATAACGTGATTAATGCTAACATAAAAGACGACAAAATTAGATGTCCCAAATATAAGTTTAGCATCAAAAAACAAACATACGGGTTGCATATCAACTCGGGCAACAAATAATACACAATTGGTTGAAATGTTCTGCAGTGCCAAACCTGGAACGAATAAATGTCAAACACATTACCAACCAAGCAAATCACTAACATTTGGTACAAATGAAACAGTTTCACAAAAAGCAACCATATTTAAGTTAATTTCCTATATAACCGATGTTATGTTAATCTTTTGATAGATAACTTACGCAACTGCGATAAGCAAACTCCAACTGTTCAGCAACATCCTCCCGGAGTGGAAACCAAGTAAGACTCCCTTTACGAGCAAAACAGTTGCCTCTTAGAACACGTCGATTGTCTCCATTCCAATAAACAGGAAAACTATGGCGTCTTAATAAGTCTACCTGCAACGATTATCACCAAACGAATTTATAATCAAAAACATTCATTAGGCTAGTTTTAAACCACAAAAATTAATATAAATAGTTTTATATTCGATTACACATTCAAGAAAATATAAATTAAATATGTGTTTGAGTATACCCATGAACAGCGTAGGATAGGTGAGATGAGGGTGATGGTGGCTCGACTGTGATGGTGGTGGATGTGGTGGTTATCTTGAACCAAACAACCGAAGCAATCAAACTGTCCCATACAGTTCCCTTGTCTTGATGACGGTGATGGCGTGGAGGAGCGATGGTTGGTGGAACGACGGCGAGATAAGGCGGTGAAGTGTGGCGGTGGTGTGAGTCGATTCAATTCTAGAGAGAAGGAGAATAGAAGAATAGATAGAAGATAGATCTGACTAAGCTAGTAGTGTTAATGTTTTAATTTTGGGTGAAAAAGGGGCGCCATATGAGCGGAGCGGGAGATTGAAATTTTGGAGAAAATTAAGGGGCGGGATCTTGAGCGCTATATTAAAAATTTGGAGATTGAAAGACTATCAAATGAGCTCGAAATGTTTAATGAGTTGAGCTCAACCTTATATAAGTTCGACTCGAGTTATTGTTGAGTTCTCGAGCTTGTAAGTGATATAAAATACGTGCTTTTTTTTAATATGTAAGTGTACTAAGGGTATGTTTGGTGAAAGTAATTGTTGCTGGAACTGGAGTTGGTGCTGGAGATGGTGCTGGAGATTATAAAAAAAGATTATTTTTATAAGCTACATGAAGTAACATTTGGTTTTAAGAGATTATGGAAGATTATTTTTTTTAGAATCTCTTATAAGTTATGTCTGCCAAACAAAGATTATTTTTTAAGTAGCTTATTTTTTGAAAAAATAAGCATAATCTCTCAACAATTTTGTGTGCCAAACATAGCCTAAGTGTAAATACTTATTTATGAATGTATCAAGCTTTTCGAGCTGAAGTCGAACCAAATTCAATTCTTAGGTTATATTTCAAATTTAATTTTTGTAATAAAACACATCTTTACAGATAAATCGAGCTTTTCGAGTCAAGCTCAATCCGAGTTCAAACTTTCTCAATCCCGGATAACATATGATCGGGAGGTCCCTGGATACTTGCTTCTTAGTGTCTATGACGTATGGTATACACCTACCAAGCGGGTGCAACCCATGCATGACCAGTGATAATGGCTAATTCACATGGGTCATGGGTCATATGCATTAGGTTATCACTGGTCACATTCATTAATTAATGGGTATTTGACATCGATCATATGGGTCATATGCATTGGGTGGATAGTTTCTTAGAGTGTCATGTTACGACACATCCATGACTGTTGACAATTGGTAATTAACATGGGTCATGGGTCATGTGCATTGGGTTATAGTGGCTTTTAGTGTAATGGAAACCATGCATTACCGGTGATAATGGCTAATTCACGTGGGTCATGGGTCATGTGCATTAGGTTATCACTGGTCACATTCATTAATTAATGGGTATTTGACATCGATCATATGGGTCATATGCATTGGGTGGATAGTTGCTTAGAGTGTCATGTTACGACACATCCATGACTGTTGACAATTGGTAATTAACATGGGTCATGGGTCATGTGCATTGGGTTGTAGTGGCTTTTAGTATAATGGAAACCATGCATTACCGGTGATAATGGCTAATTCACATGGGTCATGGGTCATTTGCATTAGGTTATCACTGGTCACATTCATTAATTAATGGGTATTTGACATCGATCATATGGGTCATATGCATTGGGTGGATAGTTGCTTAGAGTGTCATGTTACGACACATCCATGACTATTGACAATTGGTAATTAACATGGGTCATGGGTCATGTGCATTGGATTATAGTGGCTTTTAGTTTAATGGAAACCATGCATTACCGGTGATAATGGCTAATTCACATGGGTCATGGGTCATGTGCATTAGGTTATCACTGGTCACATTCATTAATTAATGGGTATTTGACATTGATCATATGGGTCATGTGCATTAGGTTAGCACTGGTCACATTCATTAATTAATGGGTATTTGACATCGATCATATGGGTCATATGCATTGGGTGGATAGTTGCTTAGAGTGTCATGTTACGACACATCCATGACTGTTGACAATTGGTAATTAACATATATGGGTCATGGGTCATGTGCATTGGGTTGTAGTGGCTTTTAGTGTAATGGAAACCATGCATTACCGGTGATAATGGCTAATTCACATGGGTCATGGGTCATGTGCATTAGGTTATCACTAGTCACATTCATTAATTAATGGGTATTTGACATCGATCATATGGGTCATATGCATTGGGTGGATAGTTGCTTAGAGTGTCATGTTACGACACATCCATGACTGTTGACAATTGGTAATTAACATGGGTCATGGGTCATGTGCATTGGGTTATAGTGGCTTTTAGTGTAATGGAAACCATGCATTACCGGTGATAATGGCTAATTTACATGGGTCATGGGTCATGTGCATTAGGTTATCACTGGTCACATTCATTAATTAATGGGTATTTGACATCGATCATATGGGTCATGTGCATTAGGTTATCACTGGTCACATTCATTATGGGATATACGTGACGGCCTAGGCGTCACAAAGGGTGATGCCGTCACTCTTTAAACCCAAAAAATCATTCTAGCGCATCTCATGTAACTTTTTATCCACCTCTTTGCCAATACGTAACACCATCACCTTCAAAGCATGACGCCGTCAGGTACTATTTCTAGCTTGATTTTGGAAACTTTGTCGTTTTCTTTATTTTTCGCTCCAAAAACGTTCAAAATGCTTCATTTTCTAGATTTCTTCTCCAAAGTACCTAAAATGATAAAAGAAACGATTTTAGGAAATATTTGATCAAATAATCACGACTTAGGGCTTAAATGACCCCCTAAAAGCGTAACACTTTTCGCCTCATCACATGTTCATTGAAATTTCCACCATCGAAGAAAAGCAAGCAACCAGTAGAGGCAATAAGAGTTGGGCTTATATGATCTACTCATAAATGAGCATGGCTTCAATTTCATTTTTTTAATTCAAAATAAGTACTGTATACATATTTACAAGACATGTTTTTGTTTGTAAGACGTATATCATTTATTACCAAACATCAAGTATCTATATTTTTATGAATAGTAGTTATTACATCATGTTAGTTTTTAGTTTATATGATTGAATAAAATATACAATGTGATGCAGTAAATTTTACATTGTGATGCAGTAGAATAACATAATGATGCAGTAAAATAACATTGTGATGCAGTAAAGTATTATTGTGATGCAACAATATGATAACGTTAAGAAGCATCTGTATGTATAACAAACTTTTAGCCCTATTCATTTATTGTTAAACCAAAGGTACACTAACTTAGTACAATAAATGATGCTACCATGTTTCAAAGTTAAGATTTTGGGAGCATAAACTTGAGGTTTTGGTAGAATCAGAGCTCATTTAGGAGGTGTTTAGGTAAACTCATGCTAACCATCTGATGCACTTTTATAACAAAGTTCCAACTTCCAACTAAGTAGCTTAAGCTTATTTCACCTATTTTCCACATAAATGAGCTAATAAGCTTCACCCAAACCCTTCTTTTGAATATAATGTCGCTCACGATAACTTAAGAAGCTATACATATAATCTTTCCCAAAATCTCACTAAGTTCATTATCTCCAAAAAGTCATATTCGGTACTTTTTCCTACATCATTTAATTGTAATACTATCAATTACTAAAACTAAACCAATGCGGCTTTGGTCCAGTGGTTTCCACATATGACATATCCCTAAAAAGAAAATCTATTCAGGGCATCTATAAGCATCATATAATGTATTAACATCCACAAAATCACCTAGTACTTCAATATTTTTCTAAGCAAATGACCTTTCAATGGGGACATGACACCACATCACTTCTAAACAAGTATGTCCATATATTCCTTCCGTAATACAAACAATCAAATCAAGTTCAGCCTCCAACGCCTCCATGATTGCCGCTACAGCAAAAGGTAGAGGCACGTAAATCACTGACGCATTAGCCTTGGTTTGTTTTCTATGACAAGTATAAGTTTGAGAAAACCATAAAGTCTATGAAGGGGGCACAATTAAAAATACATTACAGCTTACTTCTAGGTGTCAAAAGTTAGTAACTGTGTGCTAAGGGCGTGTTTGGGTATGTGTTTTGCAAAAGTGATTATCTCAAATCTAGTGTTGGGATACCTACTTCTTTTGTCGCAACTCAACCATATTAAATGTTAAAATTACAGTTTACAACTTCAAGCTACATGAGCACATCCAAACACCATCTATAAAACACATAAGTAGTTGATCATCTGATATCGAAACGCAGATCCAAACATGAAACACCCCCTAATTTCTAATCACCTATAATACAAACTAGTAACTAAATATATCACGAGGGACCGCAACTTGGCGCACCTTCCTTGATTTAGTAACAATTAAGCATTGAATCAGTAAAAAAAATAAGAATTGATGCAGTAAGAATTAAGCATTGATTAAGTAAAAAATAAGCATTAATGCAGTAGAATATAACTATGATGCATTGTTTATCAAGTGTTGTGCAGCATTGTTTGATGTCATAATCTTCCACAAAGACGACAAGTCAACAATTATAATTCAATTATCCTAAATTACTTAAATGGTGAGTGTTAAAATATATTCATATGAAAAAAATGTTCATTTTCTTATCCACAAGTCTATTCTATAGTACAATCACAAATTTAGTTGTGTATATCTTATAGAAGTGACTAAATTTGCCAGTCTCCTCACTCCTGCATAAATCACCAGCAGCCTACTCCAAACAATTATCCCATTTCTTTTTCTACTTATGTTGTGGTCCTAAGTGTTGGAATGAGTCTATGCCCATTCGGGTCACCATCAGTTGAAAGTCTAACACCCAATGTATTCAAAGTTCATTTTTTTCTTCATGAACTATCATTCAACTCAAGATCAGGACTTTATATGTTTGATTATGGCTAAAAACAGTACAATCTTTATGCAATATCATGTTGATCACATCGAATTCAATTAATAATCTCTAGGTACAAAGAGCACACAAAGATCAGACATGATAATAGCCAACCAAACAATTCCAAATTGTTGGGTACGCAAACTTAAAAACTACTGCATCACAATTCAAATGCTACTGCATCATACAAACAACAACTTTAAAACTACCGCATCTTATTTAAAATTTAAAACAAGTAACTAATGCATTACCTATATACACAAACTGCATTAACTTTAAACAAACAACCACACATACACAATTTTAGACGACTAATACATTCTGTGCAAATCCTAACCTAGACTCGCTCCTAATAAAACAAGTGACTAATGCATTACTTGCATACACAAACTGCATTAACTTTAAACAAACAACCACACATACACAATTTTAGACTCCTAACACATTCTGTGCAAATCCTAACCTAGACTCGCACCTGATAAAACAAGTAACTAATGCATTACTTCTATAAACAAATTGTATTAACTTTAAACAAACAACCACACATGCCCAATTTTTAATGCCTAACACGTTGTGCGCGTACACTAACCTAGACTCCCTGCATTACTTCTATAAACAAACTACATTAAATTTAAACAAACAACCACACATAGCCAATTTTTAATGCCTAACACATTCTGTGCAAATCCTAACTACTGTATTACTTCTATAAACAAACTGCATTAAATAAAATAATGATTAAACAATTTTAGGGTTTCATGATGAACTTACAAGAAGTAAATGATGCACTAGAAGATCCGATGATGTGGTGACTGGTGGTGTGGAAGTGATTGGTGGTGCGGTGGTGAATGGTGGTGCGATGGTGAATGGTGGTGACTGGTTGTACGGTGGTGACTGGTGGTGCGGTGGTGACAGCTGGTGCAGTGGTGATTGGTGGCGTTATGTATATATAATGTTATATATTTAATTATTAAAACACAAATAAAGACTAACGGTCGTTAGTAGTTAATGGAAATTGGTAACTATCTTTAAATGTCAAAGATATGGACCAGAGTGTAAATAGGAGCCAAGAAGGGTCTAAAACCACCCTCTTGGTCCTATGGCCGGTCGAACAAGGGTGGGGAAGCCCTTTCCTACTCAAACTTGGACTCCAAGTTTTGTAGACTATATAAACACTTTCAAGGGATCATTGTTTCTTTACCTCTTGTACACACAATATCCCTAAAAGTGTTTTCTCTTTTCCTTGCTCTAGAACCGATCGACCAAGCCCTCTCTTGGGTCGTTTGGGGTTTTTTTTTCATAAGCAAACTTTGTGTTTCCTTGATCTATCAATCACATTAATTCGTTATTAATTCATGTGTACAAGAATGCGGTATTAACTTACTTTAGTTAATATCTTGGATCGAATAACAAAACGGTAAGGGGTTATTCATAGATCTATTATAAACCCTAATTAGGGTTCATCACTATTGAAGAATAATTTTGTTCTTGCTAGAATCAAAAGGTACGTTCTTTATTTAAATTCGGTTAATTCTTTATATGTTAAAATAGATCCTTAAGCTTCCGCATATGTATATGATGTTTATCTATACTACCTTATAATGTATTTAGGACATCTATATTTAGAAGTCTTAAAATGTTTAAGACCAAAAACATTGCTTTAATAGGAAAGATGCATACACATATAATTAAAAGCCTAGAAATTTAATTGTCTTTAAAAAGACATGGTTGTTACAAGTATAGCCTTGAATGCTTGTAATTTTTTAAGACTTACAAGAAAAGAAGCATAGTGTACACCACTTTAATGCACATAATTTTCAGACTTACAAGACAAGAAAGCATAGTGTACACCACTTTTATGCACATATTAAAAAAAAAAAAAAAAAAAAAAAAAAAAAAAAAAAAAAACATTAATGCTAATTAATATAGTCAATTAATTAACTGGTCAATAAATACAATTAATACAGAAAACACCCCTTACATAAGAAATACAAATTATCAAGCATATTGTACAACCTAATTAAACACAATTCCTGCATTAAATGTAACTAATACAAATAATAAAACACATTATACAAATATTCAAGCCCGAACGGGCAACGGGCCAAATGGGCATGAGCCCGAATGGGTGCGGGCCAAACGGGCTCGAGCCCGAACGGGCACGAGTCAACAGGCTCGAGCCCGAATGGGCACGGGCTAATCGAAATTCTTGATATCCATAAATTTGTTGTCAAAAATAACATAAAAACTAAAATACGTGATTCACCGAAAAATTAATTTCAGGGTACCCGCCGCTGCAACGCGCGGGTACCCTGATAGTGTTTAATTATGTACTTGTTATGATTATTAAATTCCAACAGTGGCATCACGAGCCATTTTAACATGTAATTAATTACCGAAACAAATAAAAAAACGAATCTTTGATTAGGTTTATATGTTATTCGATTTCTAGGGTTCATAAAAATCAAAACCCTAATTTTTTAAGGTTAGGGTCGACGCCCTATTAAAAAAACTGAAACCCTAATTTTATTAAAGGGTCGATTACCTTTTAATTTATTTAGGGTTTGTTTGTTTTGTCATAAATTTGATTTGAAGCCCTAGATGTTTAACATGTTTATGTGAATAAAGTGCGTATCTTGTGACTTGTATGGGTTTATCCATGACGAAACATGTATGTTAGTCATGTATTATGTCTGGTTTAATTGTTAATTTGTTTTATCACATGTAGTTTATTGATAGATATTAAATTGGGAAAGACCTCAATTATATAATTAATTAATGAATCAAATTTTTGTGCTATGTGAAATATATTTGCTATGACTAACGCAATCGAGATGTCGATGCATGTGGCTCACTTACCTTTGTAGGTGATAGTCTTAGTTATATATATATATATATATATATATATATATATATATATATATATATATATATATATATATATATATATATTACACCTAGATTTGATTACTAATAGAATTTATCAAATAAAGTATGCATGTGGCTAATTGTTTAACTTATTAATTTTTAATTATATATATTGTTTAGTTGGTTATTTTTTGTGTTAAATTACTCGTTATTTTTTTGTTTATTTGTTTGACATGTTGTAAGAAAAAAGGGTAATTTTTAATTAAAAAAATAATCCAGACTAAATAATAGTGAAACATGTTTTAAGAGTTAAGTCATAAAATTTTATTGAGTGATGTATTTTGTACCAATAGTGTGAAAGACTCACCCAATTTTGACAAACTCTGTGAGGAGTTTAAGGAGGGTACGCATTAAATTGTGACCTTAAAGAGACGCGTTTTGAATTGGCACTTGTTCTGACATTTGTCTCTCCGCCACTTTGTGCATCAAATTGGAGGTACCAAGTATGACTATTTATATATACAAAATCATCTTTAAGGGTGAATTGACCTCAATTCTATGATGATTATCCGAAACACTAAGTCTTATAACTTATGCAAAAGTACAATATTGTAGACGATAATAGTAGGTAATTCTTTGATTGGTAAAGTCAATGCCACAATTAAAATTTTTTGATTTAATCTTAGTGTAAAATTGGTAAATGAAAATTTGGATCCTAGTTTTCAAGAAAATTTAATGGTTATATGAATATATCCTAGGGTATTTTATTATCTTAGAAAATTAATTATCGAAAATACTAATCATTGAAGATTTTCTGTAGAAATGGCTCAACCCAAAAACTTTGTATTAAGTTCTACGTTCAAGTCACATTTTGAACGAGAAAAGTTGACAGGACCTAATTTCAATGTCTGATTGACTGGTATAGGTCACTCAGAATTTGTCACACCTCGCCAAGGCGGAAACGCGAGTGTAACATCATGGGTATCATCACAACACATGGTGTCTATATAGAGAATTTCTACGTGCAACAAATTAGAGCAAAGCATAGACACAAAGTGTCATAACAATACCCCCAAAAAAATACCGAAGTAAAAATCCAAAGGTGTCTTTATTATGACATAAAATACTGACCAAATGACAACCAAAGTATCATATCCATAATCCGAAACAATTCATAATCCAAACATAAAAGATAAACCACTTCCAATGCAACTAAGGTCTCGTCTAGTCACTTTCTTCTATCTTATCCTTATGACGATCACCTGAAAATGATGCTTAAAAATGTCAACATAAAGTTCGTGAGGTTCATAGATTTAAGACACAAAATATCTCTCATTCCGATCAGATCATTGTGATTATAAAACATAGCATGACAGTAAAGATAGTTATCATACAATCTAACATGTAATCATAACCAACTAATCAACAAACGGAACACAACGTGCCTACGATTCAAATACTATATCAAACATCAATTGGGACGGAACGTGCCCACGATCCAAGTTCACAATAATGGGTAAACATTACCCTCCGATCAGACCACACAGAAAAATAGTGGGTAGAGTTACTACCCTCTAATTGGATCGCACAGACGAACAATGGGAGCATAGCTACCCTCCAATTGGACCACACAGAATAACCACACATAAATACAATAACATGCAACATACATACAATAACCACTTACAAGTCCATGCACTTATTAAACAACATAATCACAACAACTTAAAACCTATTTCAACACAAGCATCATTTGATGATGTATAATACGGATAGCAGGCTTTTTAACAACTTTTACTTTCTTATGCATCCGTACATAACATTTATTGTGAAGTTACGGAACTTCAAATGAATATTAATGTAATGGGATATACTATAGGACCTCTTATGGTCAACCGTATAAATCGTGAAGCATACAGTACAACACCGCGATACACACAATACAACACCCCGATGCATGCTGCTGTAGCAACCCCTTGCTGGGGGTCCCTATATCACCCCGCTAATGTAAATTACTCTTTGGCTCGTATTCAGACCCATAACAGAAATGGTGATATCATAGCTTTTAGAATTATATATATATATATATATATATATATATATATATATATATATATATATATATATATATATATATATATATATATATATATAGAGTCTGGATCGATTGAGAAGAGTTTTAGATTGAGAAGATTGAGAAATAATCTTGATCATTCATCTCACTAAATTAATACAAGGGCATGATGGGTATTCACAATTTATATTTTCTTTTCACTAAGCATACTTTAATACTACTTTAATGCGTGCATTTATGTTGTTCTTCTCCAAATGTAAATTCTATTTCATTAAGTGATATTAACCGATTCACCTTTTTATTCGCATGTTTCTTTGTGTTCATCACCTTTTAGGTGCTATCTCAAGGAATATTTTATACACTTAATGTTACTCCGACGTTTTATCACCTTCAGGTGCTGATTCATTTTTTTTTTTGGTTGTCTCAAGGAAAATTTAATACACTTACATTACTCCAACCTTTTTATTATTTATAGAATTATTTCAGTGATGGTTTATATAATAAAAAACCCTTTTATATTATTATAGATATAGTTTATTATTGATAACTCATGGTCCTATCACTATTATTGACGTTTGATTCACAAATCTGAATATCGAAATAAGACACTCACGTTTGATTCCTCTCCAACAGTTCACCATTCTTTTCAGTGGAGGAACGATTCAATAAAATAACAAATTGATAACTCATTTGATTCACAAATCCGAATATTATTCGAAACAAGACACCAACAAATTTTTGTTGATTCACTAATTCGATTATGATTCATAAACCCGAGTAATGATGCATGATTCACGGACTAACAAATGATTCAAAATAAGATTACTAGCTTACTAAAGATTCACTTTTTAGAAAAGCTTCAATGTTTACGATTCAAAATGCAAAACACATGTGTAATACGTGTTACATTAAAATGTTTGAATCATACATTTTACAAAATATACTTTTAGTTGTGGTTTAGGGATTTCCAAAAAACATAATTCGAATCTTCAAAATAAGTTTTTATTTTTATGGGTAACTGGTAACAATTTAAAGAAATGAGTGATTCACTAAAACATGGAAACTTAAAAAATGAGATAGGAACAAAAATGCATCAATAAAGAATCACAGGATCAATTCAAATGTGTAGAAATCGTAACAGTTGTGGTCTTTACTCCTCATTTAATTTCTATAATGATTCAATTACTAATTTACCCTTTTTATTTAAATTGATGACTTGTATAATGCATTAAAACAAATTAAAATCTATGGCTCAAATTGCTTCTCAATTTCTCAATCTCAAAACCTTCTCAATGGAACCAAATCCTATATATATATATATATATATATATATATATATATATATATATATATATATATATATATATATATATATATATAGACAGAGAGAGAGATGGGATATTATGAGAAGGGGTCTTAAAATGAGAAGGGTAGGAAAGATTGTGGCCGTGACATGTGTCACCACGTGAAAAAAAAAAATTCCTGCCAAAAAAAAATTCATGCCAAAATTTTTACTGCATCGTGATGTAGTAACCATAATGAAGTAAAAAAAATATACTGCATCGTGATGCAGTAAAAATTTTGGCGGAAAAAAAAAATTTTTTGCCTAAAAAAATTTTTTTTTCCCGCCAAAATTTTTACTGCATCACGATGCAGTAACCGTGATGCGGCATAATGATGTGGCATGGGGATGACACATGTCACTCCCACAATCCTTCCTACACTTCTCATTTTAAGCTCATTCTCATTGTATCCCTACCCGAGATATATATATATATATATATATATATATATATATATATATATATATATATATATATATATTATACTACATTATAAAGCATTTGGGACATTTTTAAAATAGAAGGCTTAAAAAATTAAGATTCAACACTTACTTATAATGGCAAATTTTAATAAGTACATCTATAATAACATTGGTTGCAACTCTTTAAAGCACTTTTTGTAGACAAGTTTTTTTTTTAAATATAAAAAGAAAATACAAAGTAATTTAATGTAAGAAAAAAAAAAACGTCTACAACAATAATTACCTAATAAATGTTATTTTTAAAACACCCCTAATATTAAGAATACTTGTTATTATGCATACTATACAACATGATAAAACACACAAAGCTTCATACAATTTATATGTAAAAACAAGTTAATGATACATATGGTTTTAAAATACGGACCGGACCAACGGGTTCAACCGGGAACCGGAGTCACCACCGGTTCGGTCAGCCCACAAAAATTGTCCGAAAATGATATTCTTAAATCAATAGAGTTTCAAAATGCATACTAATTTACAATATTAAAAAAAAATATTATTAAATCGCAAGAGTGCCTCGAGAAAAACAACATATACACCTTTTAGATTGTTTTGATAAAACTTACCGTAAAAACTAAAAACTTTGTTTTATAAAAATCGAACGATTTTTTCAAAGCAAAGTATGCAAAGGAGCAAAGTGCTAATTGTTAATTTATATGATTATACACATTTAGACATATCTGTCTATCTATACTACATTATAAAGCATTTGGGACATTCTTAAAATGGAAGGCTTAAAAAATTACGATGCAACACTTACTTATAATGGCAAATTTTAATAAGTACATCTATAATAGCATTGGTTGCAACTCTTTAAAGAACTTTTTGTAGACAAGTTTTTTTAAAAAATATAAAAAGAAAATACAAAGTAATTTAATGTAAGGAAAAAAAAACGTCTACAACAATAATTACCTAATAAATGTTATTTTTAAAACACCCATAATATGAAGAATACTTGTTATTATGCATATTGTACAACATGATGAAACACACAAAGCTTCATACAATTTATATGTAAAAACAAGTTAATGGTACATATGGTTTTAAAATACGGACCGGACCAACGGGTTCAACCGGGAACCGGAGTCACTACCGGTTCGGTCAGCCCACAAAAATCGTCCAAAAACGATATTATTAAATCAATAGAGTTTCAAAATGCATACTAATTTACAATATTCAAAAAAATATTATTAAATCGCAAGAGCGCCTCGAGAAAACAACATATACACCTTTTAGAATTGTTTTGATAAAACTTACCGTAAAAATTAAAAACTTTGTTTTATAAAAATCGAACGATTTTTTCAAAGCAAAGGAGCAAAGTGCAAATTGTTAATTTATATGATTATACATATTTACACATATCTATCTATCTATACTACATTATAAAGCATTTGGGACATTCTTAAAATGGAAGGCTTAAAAAAATTAAGATTCAACACTTACTTATAATGGAAAATTTTAATAAGTACATCTATAATAGCATTGGTTGCAACTCTTTAAAGCACTTTTTGTAGACAAGTTTTTTTTTTTTTTTTAAATATAAAAAGAAAATACAAAGTAATTTAATGTAAGGAAAAAAAACGTCTACAACAATAATTACCTAATAAATGTTATTTTTAAAACACCCCTAATATGAAGAATACTTGTTATTATGCATATTGTACAACATGATAAAACACACAAAGCTTCATACAATTTATATATAAAAACAAGTTAATGGTACATATGGTTTTAAAATACGGACCGGACCAACGGGTTCAACCGGGAACCGGAGTCACCACCGGTTCTGTCAGCCCACAAAAATCGTCCGAAAACGATATTATTAAATCAATAGAGTTTCAAAATGCATACTAATTTACAATATTCAAAAAAAAATTATTAAATCGCAAGAGTGCCTCGAGAAAACAACCTATACACCTTTTAGAATTGTTTTGATAAAACTTACCGTAAAAACTAAAAACTTTGTTTTATAAAAATCGAACGATTTTTTCAAAGCAAAGTATGCAATGGAGCAAAGTGCTAATTGTTAATTTATATGATTATACACATTTAGACATATCTATCTATCTATACTACATTATAAAGCATTTGGGACATTCTTAAAATGGAAGGCTTAAAAAATTAAGATTCAACACTTACTTATAATGGCAAATTTTAATAAGTACATCTATAATAGTGTAACACCCCCAATTCATGATGCAGCGGAATTCAACTTGGGTGTTACTCGACGGCACAACAGTCATAATAATAGAAAACGATCTCTAAACGAATCGTAATAAAAAGAGTTGTCATTCATATTATTCAAATATATCAAAGTTTACATAGTGAGGTCCCAAAATGTTGCATTGTTTCAAAACACATCAATATAAGGTCTATGATGTTTTTATAGAATGACATAATTGTTTATAGCCTTCTTCCTTCGGTACGTGCCCTTCCCGCTCCATTCTTGATTATCATGGACCTGAAATACATGCTTAAGAGGTCAACACAAAGGTTGAGTGATATTCATAGAGTTTGTTTAACGGGTGAACACAATATGTTGGTAGTAAGAGTTAATTAGACTCATACTCATGTTAGAAAACAAAACAGTTATTATTATGTACTAAGCTCATGCAACCAATACGTTAACGGGTACCAATATCAATCGGTGGTTATGTTGCCCCGGTAAGTACTTTGCCGTCATACTTAATGTTTCAAATATAGTGCATTCGTTTGAACTAACTGCTCAAACAAATGGGATTCGTCAATCCCAATAGGCCTATTCACAATACTCGCGCTCACTAATACTAGTGATTAAATGGTTCATGATGGGGCCTAGGATTGGCAAGGTAGGTACTTAGTAATAATAAAACAATCAGGCAGCATACAGTTTCAAAGCATTGTGTTCGGTTTAAAAGTAGCATGTATTTCCCCCAAGGATTTGTAAAACATTAAAGTAATGTAAGCGGGGCTATGAACTCACCTCAAGTATGATAGCAAATAACGAAGGTGATAGTCGGATCGTGTAGGTTTCTACAAGCAACCTAGAATAGAATGTTGCGACTTAGGATTTGTGTAAAGAATATAACGGAGTGCCTATATATATGTCTTGCATTTATTCCATGATGATGTATGATGTATATTTGTAAGTCTTGGTAAGAAAGTTTTATGAACATGTATGTTTTGGTATATCGTTTACTACCGTTCGGGCTAACATATTTCAGAAGTCATGTTAGTAAGCGTTCGAGGAGCCAGGACACTTTAATTCGTAAATCCACAACTCATCTCGACGGCTTACATAATGAACTCCTCACATGAAGCTCCCTACTATTGTAGTAGTTGATAAAGTATATAGATATAAGTTTTGATCCGAAAAAGTTACATGTCCGATATGTGTATAAACTTAGGAAAGTTTATAGTACATGAAGATTGTTATTAGGGGTAGTTTTATATGTCTTGTATGACCATTTGTCTTGGTAAAATCTCATGGTTTCCTTTTAGGTGAAGTAGATACAAATTGCTTGTTCATGTTATCGCCAATTTCATTGTTTCATGTTTACGCCTTTGTAAGTTGGTTTGGTCATTTCGTCATGGCCTAGCCATGACCTTTGGTCCTTGTTCCATGGTCATGAGACACTACCTTGGTTCTAGCCATGGTGGTGGTCTTGGTTATAGGTCATAATACCTTTTATTCCTTTGAAAGTATGTCAATAACTTAGTAACTTAAAATATGTAAATAGCTGTTAAGAAAACTGAGAAATATCTCACTCAGAAGGCGTTTTCAAGGCTTAAGCCTCTTTGTTCCTGAATGAAAACATGATTCCGGACAACTTTCGTGTTTTAACTTTTTCATGAATCGGACCAGAAAGGCCTCTTTTTGCGTGTTTTAGGTTCTGTCACAGAAATCACAGAAACATTTAGGCAGATTTGCCGGAAATCTTTGGTAACTTCAAATCGCCATAACTTTTGACTCGTTTACTCTTTTTAGGTGGTTCAAATTGCTATGGTTTTCTTGTTAAGTCCTCTACTGTAATATGTAATAATCCAATATAAAATTTTTACCATTTTGATCAGGTTATACCAAGATATTCACTAGTTTGCTTGTTTTAGTAATTTGTTTCAATAAGTCATTACAACAACATCTTTTACTCATCATGATTCATCATGGACATAATTACAACACATAATATAGCAAGAATAACATATAAATGAGATGATCATGATAAATAAACAAGAAGCATGTTAGGTTTAGGCTTACAACTTTAGGCTTTCTAATGAAAGAAAGGAGTAACTAGTAAGGAAATGGACTTTGATAGACAAGCTTCAACCCTTTTCACTTCAAGCAACCTTTCTACTCTTAGTATTCATGAAAGATAGATGATAAAGGTTGTGGTGTATTGAGTGGATTTAAACTCAAGAGAAAACACCAAGTATGTTAGGGTTTGGAAGATTTTTGGTAAGAAATAAGCTATCTAGGGTTTCTATACTTGAACTTCACTTGAACCTTGCAACAAATTAGAAGAAATAAGCTAAGTGTGAGTGGTTTTGGTGGGTTGGGATGGCCGGCCAAGGAAGGGGGAAGAGGGGGTATATATATGACTTTGAGGAGGTTAGTTTCATGGGATATTTTAGCCAAAAATCCACATGTATGCATCTTAGACACCAAGCCACAAGATCAAGCCACCAAGGGGTGTGACTACCCCCCCCATTGGCGGTTCAAAACAGATAAGGAGGGGGAGGTGGCTTGGCTTGGTATTATCCTTGGTTATTAGATGCATTTTGACTCCGGGAAATGCCAACCGTAAATGATTAGGCCTCAAAACGTAAAACCGGGTGTCGTAAAATTATGAAACTTTAAAGTATTGTTAGAAATGTTCATAAGTCCCATAATAAAATATAAAATGGGTGATAAGTTCCATTTGGGTGGTAAAACCTGCTAAAAGCTGGAAACACGGGTCTAAAACGCGTAATACGTAAAATGTACGAATATTGCGTAAAACTGAGAAAAGTAAAATGTTACTTTTCTTATATGCTAAAAATGATTTAAAATGATTTATAATGTCTAGACTGGGCTCAGTCTGGTGTCGGTTGGTGTTAAATGTCTTTTAGACATCAAACCGGAAGCCTAAAAATCAAGGAATGATTTATAAAATCAAGGAATGATTTTTAGTCAATGGAGGAGGGAAAAATATGTTGACTTATTTAAATAAGTTGAAAGCTCAAATCATCTTAGAAATGCGGTGCAGGTAAAGGCTAGGGTTACGGCTGAGTAAAAACGCGTAAAACTGAAAATTCCAGTTTTTCACGGCCGAAGTTTATTTGGGCCATGATTTTTCTCAGTCATGATTTACTCTCAAATAAATCATAAGAGTGTTAAACATTTTTCTGATGTGGGGTCACCTGACGGGATCAAATTTCGTTGTGCGTAGAATTTCTGATTGACGTTTTGCCCTAAAACGGGTAATTCTGTGTAATCCCTTAATAACTTTCACGAAAATGATCTGACGAATGTCAAACATTTAATTTGCCATGGAAATGATTTATCACTCGAGAATATGAAATAAAAATCAACTTTCGGGAAAATTTCAGAAAGAAATGAATAGTAACATGAATAGTAAAATTTTCCGAAAATAGAAATTAACCTGAATTTGCGAATTGTTACAGTCTCCACCCCATATGAGAGCTCCGTCCCGGAGATCAATTTACGTTGGAGGTAGAAGCTTCGTTGGTAAAAAGGTGTGGGTATTTCTTTCGTATCTGGTCCTCTCGTTCCCATGTGTATTCAGGACCACGTCGTGAGTTCCAACGAACTTTGACAATTGGTATACGGCTTTGTTTGAGTTGTTTGACCTCTCGGTCCATGATTTCTACGGGTTCCTCAACAAATTGAAGATCGTCATTGAGTTGTATTTCATCGAGTGGAATCACAAGTGATTCATCCGATAAGCATTTCTTTAGGTTAGATACATGGAAAGTGGGGTGTACACTACCGAGTTCTGAAGGAAGCTCAAGTCTGTACGCCACAGGGCCAACCCTGGCTAGGATTTTAAATGGTCCGATGTATCTTGGGTTTAGTTTTCCTCGTTTACCGAATCGTATCAAGCCCTTCCAAGGCGATACCTTTAGCATAACCCTATCTCCGACTTGGAATTCTAGGGGTCTGCGTCGTGTGTCGGCATAACTTTTCTGTCGATCTCTTGCGGCTTGTAACCGATTTTTGATTTGTACAATCTTATCCGTTGTTTCACGGATGAGTTCTGGTCCAGTGAGTTGAACTTCTCCCACTTCAGCCCAACAAGCAGGTGAACGACACTTTCGACCATAAAGTGCTTCAAATGGAGCTGCTTGAATACTTGTGTGATAGCTGTTGTTGTAGGAAAATTCGACTAATGGTAGATGAGTATCCCATCCTTTTCCAAAGTCTATTATACAAGCTCGAAGCATGTCTTCAAGTGTTTGAATGGTTCGTTCACTCTGACCATCAGTCTGAGGGTGGTACGCTGTACTCATGTCTAGATTTGTTCCAAAGGCGCCTTGGAGTGACTGCCAGAAATTGGAAGTAAATCTACCATCTCTGTCGGATATGATGGATATCGGTGCACCATGTCTTGAGACTATTTCTTTGACGTACAGTCGGGTTAGTTGTTCCATTTTGTAAGTCTCTTTGATTGGTATAAAGTGTGTGGATTTTGTAAGGCGATCAACTATGACCCAAATGGAGTCATAACCGGATGATGTTTTTGGGAGCTTGGTAATGAAGTCCATAGTAATTCTTTCCCATTTCCAGGTAGGAATTTCTGGTTGTTGCAATGGACCGGATGGTTTTTGGTGTTCGGCTTTTACTTTGGAGCAAGTAAGACACTTGCTAACATAAGTTGCAATGTCGGCTTTCATGTTCGGCCACCAATAGAGTAACTTAAGATCATGGTACATTTTATCAGATCCTGGATGTATGGAGTATTTAGACTTATGTGATTCATGCATGATCAAGTCTCGTAGGCCACCATAAAGTGGTAACCAACTTCGACCTTGGAGGCATAGAGTTCCATCGGAACGGGTTTCGAATTTCTTTTGTATCATGCCATCCAACCTCTCCTTTTGGATATCTTCTTGTTTCACCGCCTCCGCTTGAGCGTGAAGGATTTGGGTAGGAAAGTTGGAATTTATGGTTAAAACTAAGGCTCGGACTCGTAATGGTTTAACCCGTTCCTTTCGGCTTAGTGCGTCGGCTACTACGTTTGCTTTTCCTGGGTGATAACGAATGTCGCAGTCATAATCACTAAGTAATTCCAACCAACGACGTTGTCGCATGTTTAGTTCTTTTTGGTCCAAAATGTGTTGTAGACTTTTATGATCGGTGTACACAGTACATCTAGTACCGTATAGATAGTGTCTCCAGATTTTTAGTGCAAAGACTACAGCTCCTAACTCTAAGTCATGAGTGGTGTAATTTTCCTCATGAACCTTGAGTTGTCTTGATGCATAAGCCATGACCTTATCGCGTTGCATCAATACGGCACCTAACCCTTGGTGCGATGCATCACAATAGACTACAAAATCTTCTATCCCATCGGGCAATGCTAGGATAGGAGCACTACAAAGTTTCTGTTTGAGGGTTTGGAAAGCTTTTTCTTCGTTTTCATCCCACACATATTTCTTGTCTTTCTGAGTTAGCTTAGTCAACGATTTTGCTATTGAGGAAAATCCTTCAATAAACCTTCGGTAATACCCGGCTAAACCCAGAAATTGCCGAATTTCTGTAGGTGTGGTAGGTGTTGGCCAGTTTTTGATAGCTTCAATTTTAGCGGGATCGACATGTAAACCGGTTTTGTCAATCACATACCCAAGGAATTGTACGGATTGAATCCAAAATTCGCATTTGGAAAACTTTGCATACAATTTCTCTTCCTTGAGTAGTGCTAAAATTGTTCTAAGGTGTTCTTTGTGTTCCTCTTCGTTTTTGGAATAAATTAGAATGTCGTCTATGAATACGATCACGAATTTGTCCAAATATGGTTTACATACCCGATTCATGAGATCCATGAATACTGCCGGTGCATTTGTTAACCCAAATGGCATCACTTGGAATTCGTGGTGACCATATCGTGTCCTAAAGGCTGTTTTTGGAATGTCTTCATCACGAACTCTAACTTGGTGGTAACCTGAACGTAGGTCGATTTTTGAGTAATAGGTTGAACCTTGTAATTGATCGAATAAATCATCAATTCTTGGTAGTGGGTATCGGTTCTTTATGGTTAATTTGTTTAGTTCACGATAGTCAATACACATGCGTAATGACCCGTCTTTCTTTTTCACGAATAAAACTGGAGCTCCCCAAGGTGAGGAACTGGGTCGAATAAATCCTTTGTCCGCAAGTTCTTGTAATTGATTTGATAGTTCTTGCATCTCTGAAGGTGCTAGCCGGTATGGTGCGCGGGCAACTGGCGCCGCTCCTGGTATTAAATCAATTCTGAACTCTATTTGACGATTGGGTGGTAGTCCGGGTAAGTCTTCTGGAAAGACTTCAGGAAACTCGCGGGCAATAGGAACATCTTCGAGACGTTTTTCATCGGTTTTCTTTTCTGTTACGTGGGCTAAGAAAGCATAACATCCCTTCTCAATGTACTTCATGGTTTTGATACATGAGATGATGTTTATTCGGGTTCCACTTTGATCACCACGAATGATCAAAGTTTCATTGTCACATGGAATGTGCACAACTCTTTCACCACAAATTATGTTAGCTTGATGTTTAGACAACCAATCCATGCCAATAACAACATCGAAACTTCCGAGTTCGATTGGCATAAGATTGATGTTAAAGGGGTGGTCTAAGAGATTAAGGGTACAGTTTGGGATTACGGTATTGGTATTTACTAAGTCACCGGTAGCTAGCTCAACATTATAACTAGTGGTTAAAGTAATTGATGGAATATCAAGTAAAGGCGCAATTCTAGTAGATATAAAGCTCATATCAGCACCAGAATCGAATAATACTTTAACAGGAATATTATTGAGTAGGAACGTACCGGTAACCACGTTCGGGTCCTGGTGTGGTTCTTCTTTTCCCATGACGTAGGCCCTACCACGAGCACCTCCGCCTTGGGGTCCTTGGTTCTGAGGACAGTTGTTCTTGTAGTGTCCCCTTTCACCACACCCGAAACATGTGACTATGGGCTGTGTGTTAGCCCCAGTAGCTATTCCCTTGCCTCTACAATCTTTGGCAAGATGTCCGGGCTTTTGGCACTTGTGGCATTTGGCCGGGCAAGGACCTTCGTGATGGTAATTGCACTTGGTACATTGTGGTTGATTACCCACGTACCTACCACCAGCTGGTGCAGCGACATAAGCCGTTGCGGCTTCCTGTCTCTTGTTCTGTTGATTGTGGTGGTTGTTGTTTCGGGTTTGGTTGTTGTTGTTGTTGTTGTTATTCCCACGGTTACCATCATATGGTCGTTTGTTGTTGTTGTTGTTGTTACGGTAGTTGGAATTATTGGGGTTGTTGGCATTGCTGTTGTTGGTGTTGTTGTTGGTGTTGAGGTTGTTTTGTTTGCGGGTTTCCAACATACGTACCACTTGATCCATGAGACTACGGGACATCCGTATAGCCTCATCAAGTTCTTTGGGATTTGCCGAAGTCACATTCCCCTGTATGCTTGATGGTAGACCCCAAACATACCTTTCCAACAATTTTTCCTTTGGGGAAACCATTGCTGGACAAAGTATCCTCAGTTCCTGGAATCTACGGTTGTAGGTCATGATATCATGACCCTTAACCGTAAGATCCCAGAACTCAACTTCCAACTTTTGTATCTCACTACGTGGACAGTATTCCTTGACCATCATTTGTTTCAAATTGGTCCAAGTAATTTTGTAGGCATTCTCAATGCCCATGGGTTGAGCAATTGAGTTCCACCAGGACAACGCCTCATTCAACAAAGTACTTGTGGCATACTGAACTTTATCCGCCTCAATACATTTACTAACAATGAACACCGATTCCGCCTTTTCGAACCAACGGGTCAAACCCACAGCCCCTTCAGTACCCTTGAATTTGAGGGGTTCACATTTCAGGTAGGAAATGAACGAGCAACCCCTTGGTACTGTAGTAACATTGGTCACCGGAGGGGTAGGTCCTCCAAGGTTAAGACTGGCAATTCTTGCAGCTTCCGCAGCAATGGCGGCTTCATCAGCTGCTGCAGCATCAGCAGCTGCTGCAGCATCAGCATCTGCTGCAGCATCGGCGGCTGCTGCAGCATCAGCAGCACCAGCAGCTGTGGTGGCTTCGGCAGCTGCTGCAGCTACGGCTGCACGTTCTGCAACAAGTGCTGCATTGACACTATCCTTTACCAGTTTGCGGATGGCGGCTTGCGTCATCGTTGGTGGTGGGGTCTTTTTCTTCGGCGCCATGGTTCTATTGTTCAAAAGATATGTTGTAATTAGAGAGTTGTGAAATGAGCACAATTTGATAAAGATGATAGGATAATAATGTTGAAATTTAAAAGCATAACACATGATGGTATATAAAACAAGAGTTTTATTTATATAACGTTGATTACAAAATCGAACTTATTACAAGTTCATTCAAAACTTACTAACTGATACTTTCAGTTAGTAATTACAACGTCGTACAAAAGCTAACTAGTAATATAACACTAGTCTAACGACGGTTGGGAGGTTGTTGTTGTCCGGTCGGATTATTATTTCCGCGTGTTGCTAACACATCTACACTTTCGTTCGGACGGTATTCTTTGACATCCTTTTGGTATAGCCTTTGTTGTATGGAACTCATTTGAGTTTGCATTCCACACAAATCATTCCTAAGTTGATACCTATCAAAGTTTGCAACATCTAACCGGATTTCGGCGGTATTTAGGTGGTTAAGTAGTTTGTGAATTTGAACCGCATCCTGTTCTTGGGCTTTCTCAACCAAAGTGAGTCTATCCTTGACGTTATCCAGGCCGGTTAGAGGATTTAAGACATTTTCCCCAAGATGAGTCAAGTCCCTCTTGACATAGCTCATGTCAAGCTTAAACCAATATAGTTCATCTCGGGCATTCATGGCATCCATTCTAGCAGAATTTACCTTGGACATACATTCGTGCATTTGAGTTGCCATACATTTAACTTTGAGTTGGGTCATGTGGAGAGCTTGTTTCAAAGAGTAGATTTCGTATTGAGCTGAGTTTGCGAACATATGTGTAAATGTAGATGTTCCACCGGTTTGGTGAGTAGAATTCGGAACTTGAGCTGGAGTGGTACGGTTAGATTCGGATGAAATTGGTGAAACCGGAGGTGGAGATGTCAATGGTGATAGATGTGGCACTACTAATAGTTCCTCCGCTTCCTCAATGTCATCGATGCCTTCGATGTCAACATTCATTTCATGATCCTCTTCGTAATCGTCGATGTTTATGTCCATATCCATTTCAGGATCTTCGTCCGAATCTACATCTAGATCCTCGTAAGGTTCTTCCTCGTCGTCGTAATCAATTGGTTCAAAATAAGGATCATCGGGTCCGGGAAGAATTGGTAAATACTCGGGCATAGCATGAAGATGATCGGGAGATGGAGGTGCGGACATGATGTCTACAATTAGTATTTCGATGTCAAAAATAATCAAATGTTTATGGAAAATGCTCAACTAAGGAAATGTGCATATGACAATATACAAATATGTTCATGTAGCATAACATGTGTAATAAGTCCATAATCTTCTGGAGGATGGAAGGCACGAAGAGCGGAAGGCTATAAAAATGTTTTTGCTTGTTATTGTAGTTATAGTTTAGGTCTCACTTAGACCCGTTTCTCTATAACCATGGCTCTGGTACCAATCTGTAACACCCCCAATTCATGATGCAGCGGAATTCAACTTGGGTGTTACTCGACGGCACAACAGTCATAATAATAGAAAACGATCTCTAAACGAATCGTAATAAAAAGAGTTGTCATTCATATTATTCAAATATATCAAAGTTTACATAGTGAGGTCCCAAAATGTTGCATTGTTTCAAAACACATCAATATAAGGTCTATGATGTTTTTATAGAATGACATAATTGTTTATAGCCTTCTTCCTTCGGTACGTGCCCTTCCCGCTCCATTCTTGATTATCATGGACCTGAAATACATGCTTAAGAGGTCAACACAAAGGTTGAGTGATATTCATAGAGTTTGTTTAACGGGTGAACACAATATGTTGGTAGTAAGAGTTAATTAGACTCATACTCATGTTAGAAAACAAAACAGTTATTATTATGTACTAAGCTCATGCAACCAATACGTTAACGGGTACCAATATCAATCGGTGGTTATGTTGCCCCGGTAAGTACTTTGCCGTCATACTTAATGTTTCAAATATAGTGCATTCGTTTGAACTAACTGCTCAAACAAATGGGATTCGTCAATCCCAATAGGCCTATTCACAATACTCGCGCTCACTAATACTAGTGATTAAATGGTTCATGATGGGGCCTAGGATTGGCAAGGTAGGTACTTAGTAATAATAAAACAATCAGGCAGCATACAGTTTCAAAGCATTGTGTTCGGTTTAAAAGTAGCATGTATTTCCCCCAAGGATTTGTAAAACATTAAAGTAATGTAAGCGGGGCTATGAACTCACCTCAAGTATGATAGCAAATAACGAAGGTGATAGTCGGATCGTGTAGGTTTCTACAAGCAACCTAGAATAGAATGTTGCGACTTAGGATTTGTGTAAAGAATATAACGGAGTGCCTATATATATGTCTTGCATTTATTCCATGATGATGTATGATGTATATTTGTAAGTCTTGGTAAGAAAGTTTTATGAACATGTATGTTTTGGTATATCGTTTACTACCGTTCGGGCTAACATATTTCAGAAGTCATGTTAGTAAGCGTTCGAGGAGCCAGGACACTTTAATTCGTAAATCCACAACTCATCTCGACGGCTTACATAATGAACTCCTCACATGAAGCTCCCTACTATTGTAGTAGTTGATAAAGTATATAGATATAAGTTTTGATCCGAAAAAGTTACATGTCCGATATTTGTATAAACTTAGGAAAGTTTATAGTACATGAAGATTGTTATTAGGGGTAGTTTTATATGTCTTGTATGACCATTTGTCTTGGTAAAATCTCATGGTTTCCTTTTAGGTGAAGTAGATACAAATTGCTTGTTCATGTTATCGCCAATTTCATTGTTTCATGTTTACGCCTTTGTAAGTTGGTTTGGTCATTTCGTCATGGCCTAGCCATGACCTTTGGTCCTTGTTCCATGGTCATGAGACACTACCTTGGTTCTAGCCATGGTGGTGGTCTTGGTTATAGGTCATAATACCTTTTATTCCTTTGAAAGTATGTCAATAACTTAGTAACTTAAAATATGTAAATAGCTGTTAAGAAAACTGAGAAATATCTCACTCAGAAGGCGTTTTCAAGGCTTAAGCCTCTTTGTTCCTGAATGAAAACATGATTCCGGACAACTTTCGTGTTTTAACTTTTTCATGAATCGGACCAGAAAGGCCTCTTTTTGCGTGTTTTAGGTTCTGTCACAGAAATCACAGAAACATTTAGGCAGATTTGCCGGAAATCTTTGGTAACTTCAAATCGCCATAACTTTTGACTCGTTTACTCTTTTTAGGTGGTTCAAATTGCTATGGTTTTCTTGTTAAGTCCTCTACTGTAATATGTAATAATCCAATATAAAATTTTTACCATTTTGATCAGGTTATACCAAGATATTCACTAGTTTGCTTGTTTTAGTAATTTGTTTCAATAAGTCATTACAACAACATCTTTTACTCATCATGATTCATCATGGACATAATTACAACACATAATATAGCAAGAATAACATATAAATGAGATGATCATGATAAATAAACAAGAAGCATGTTAGGTTTAGGCTTACAACTTTAGGCTTTCTAATGAAAGAAAGGAGTAACTAGTAAGGAAATGGACTTTGATAGACAAGCTTCAACCCTTTTCACTTCAAGCAACCTTTCTACTCTTAGTATTCATGAAAGATAGATGATAAAGGTTGTGGTGTATTGAGTGGATTTAAACTCAAGAGAAAACACCAAGTATGTTAGGGTTTGGAAGATTTTTGGTAAGAAATAAGCTATCTAGGGTTTCTATACTTGAACTTCACTTGAACCTTGCAACAAATTAGAAGAAATAAGCTAAGTGTGAGTGGTTTTGGTGGGTTGGGATGGCCGGCCAAGGAAGGGGGAAGAGGGGGTATATATATGACTTTGAGGAGGTTAGTTTCATGGGATATTTTAGCCAAAAATCCACATGTATGCATCTTAGACACCAAGCCACAAGATCAAGCCACCAAGGGGTGTGACTACCCCCCCCATTGGCGGTTCAAAACAGATAAGGAGGGGGAGGTGGCTTGGCTTGGTATTATCCTTGGTTATTAGATGCATTTTGACTCCGGGAAATGCCAACCGTAAATGATTAGGCCTCAAAACGTAAAACCGGGTGTCGTAAAATTATGAAACTTTAAAGTATTGTTAGAAATGTTCATAAGTCCCATAATAAAATATAAAATGGGTGATAAGTTCCATTTGGGTGGTAAAACCTGCTAAAAGCTGGAAACACGGGTCTAAAACGCGTAATACGTAAAATGTACGAATATTGCGTAAAACTGAGAAAAGTAAAATGTTACTTTTCTTATATGCTAAAAATGATTTAAAATGATTTATAATGTCTAGACTGGGCTCAGTCTGGTGTCGGTTGGTGTTAAATGTCTTTTAGACATCAAACCGGAAGCCTAAAAATCAAGGAATGATTTATAAAATCAAGGAATGATTTTTAGTCAATGGAGGAGGGAAAAATATGTTGACTTATTTAAATAAGTTGAAAGCTCAAATCATCTTAGAAATGCGGTGCAGGTAAAGGCTAGGGTTACGGCTGAGTAAAAACGCGTAAAACTGAAAATTCCAGTTTTTCACGGCCGAAGTTTATTTGGGCCATGATTTTTCTCAGTCATGATTTATTCTCAAATAAATCATAAGAGTGTTAAACATTTTTCTGATGTGGGGTCACCTGACGGGATCAAATTTCGTTGTGCGTAGAATTTCTGATTGACGTTTTGCCCTAAAACGGGTAATTCTGTGTAATCCCTTAATAACTTTCACGAAAATGATCTGACGAATGTCAAACATTTAATTTACCATGGAAATGATTTATCACTCGAGAATATGAAATAAAAATCAACTTTCGGGAAAATTTCAGAAAGAAATGAATAGTAACATGAATAGTAAAATTTTCCGAAAATAGAAATTAACCTGAATTTGCGAATTGTTACAAATAGCATTGGTTGCAACTCTTTAAAGCACTTTTTGTAGATAAGTTTTTTTAAAAAATATAAAAAGAAAATACAAAGTAATTTAATGTAAGGAAAAAAAATGTCTACAACAATAATTACCTAATAAATGTTATTTTTAAAACACCCATAATATGAAGAATACTTGTTATTATGCATATTGTACAACATGATAAAACACACAAAGCTTAATACAATTTATATGTAAAAACAAGTTAATGGTACATATGGTTTTAAAATACGGACCGGATCAACGGGTTCAACCAGGAACCGGAGTCACCACTGGTTCGGTCAGCCCAAAAAAATCGTCCGAAAACGATATTATTAAATCAATAGAGTTTCAAAATGCATACTAATTTACAATATTCATAAAAATATTATTAAATCGCAAGAGTGCCTCGAGAAAACAACATATACACCTTTTGGAATTGTTTTGATAAAACTTACCGTAAAAATTAAAAACTTTGTTTTATAAAAATCGAACGATTTTTTCAAAGCAAAGTATGCAAAGTGCTAAGTGCTAAGTATATATTTTATAAATATTATATATATATTTATATAATAATTATTATACTAATTAAATAACCCACATGACTTCTTGTATATGTAATTTTTTTTCTTTCTTTATAAGTAGTCTTTTACTTGTATCATCTTTCTATGTGGGATAAATATAACTATAATGTAAGTGATTTTTAAAATTTTTTATGGTCTTATTATTTAATGATAACTTGTGACTACGGGTTATTGTCAACTAATTTAACCTCATACCTTTACAATATAACAGCTACCGACTCAGTATTGTCACAATATCACGTGGATAATCTACAGTTTTTATATGAAAAATCTTGTTATTATATAAAAGGATTCAAAACTAAAATTGTCGTCATCCGTATATTTATGTATCATAAAATATGGAATTAAAATAAATTTTCGCTAAATATTAAAATTGAATGGAACCCGCAGGTGCAACGCGCGGGTACCCTGCTAGTATATATATATATATATATATATATATATATATATATATATATATATATATATATATATATATATATATATATATATATATATATATGCTCAAAAGAAATACTAACTCCATCCTAAAATAAGTGTCAGGTATGCTTTTCTAGAGTCTTTATTATTCAACTTTGATCATAAATACTTTTATTTGTGTTATATAATACCTCATGCAAAATATATGAATGGAATGGATTTCAAATGTATTTTCATTGGTATAATTTTCATCAAGTATTATATAACACAAATAAAAATATTTAAGATTAAAGTTGAACAAAATGATTTTAAAAGTTAAACGTGACATTTATTTTGGGGCGGAAAGAGTATATATTATGATAAGGATTAAAACAACAACACAACAACAACAAACCCAATCCCTCCAGAGCATGATAAGGGTTAAATATGAGGATTAATGTCATATATCACCCTACTTTGATGATTAATTTCATAGATACCCAAAGTGTAAGTATTAAATACATAATGACAATGTTTTTAATGCATGTTTGAGTATATATGAAATTTCTAACTAAAATGAGTGGAGATATGAAATTGCCCAAAAATATAAAGATAGAGAGACCTAACATGCATGCTTAAAGTCATGCCTAATTCATTAATTATTTGACACATAAGTCACGCATTTTCTCACTCTAAATCATCACTTTTGATTTATACACTTAACATAATCTTATTATTAAGCATGCATTTTAGATATGAGAAGCATTTTCGTTAAAGTATATAAAGTTTCAAATGATGCAAACAAAATTGGTGGATCCGCGTACACAAAAGAAAACCCATATTTACAAACAAAATAAAAATAGGTGATGATTCTCTCAAATAGTTTACTACTTGATTGATCAAGTTGTATAATCAAATGCTTAGATTAAAAGATACCAACTACCTTGATTTTGATCAATCAAGTAGTAAACTACTTGAGAGAATACTCACCCAATAAAAAATGGTCTTGTTATACAGACTCTCCCTACTAGGGGGTTATACTTTATATTCCTTTTGTCATTTTTTTTTCTTCAGTAAAATACAGTTTTTTGTCAGTTTTTTTTTTTTCGTATTTCTAACAATTTTAAACGTTTATCTTATTAAACTTTATGTTTTCTATTCCGCACTTTCAGGTTTATAGGTTTTTTTATATAAAAAAATCAAAAAAAACGCAAGAACATAGAGAGGTCCGAATAATATTTTTTGGGGGTTCAATATAACTTCTCCCAATAAAAATTGTCTCACGTTTTTAATTCATATGAAAAGAGAACCATTTATCAAAAACAAACAAGGTACAATAATTTTCTCATAAAAACAAAAGAAGGTACAATAATTCTCAAAGTCTTATCCATTTTAGTCTCACGTTTTTAATTCATATGAACGAGTGGCTAGAACCCGTCGCTGTTTGCCTTTGTTTTAGATCACTTCAAGACTGGAACTGGACGTTCATTTCGTATGAAACATAAACGGGGTGTGTTGCCATTGTTTATATTTGGATGACAAAATATGATATGAAAAAGTGTATAGATATTTGAATTTTGTTATGGAAAAGAGAGGTGCCCACGAAATAGATTTCATATACACCAAATTTATGAGTAATGAATTTATGGCTATGATATACTCATTTTACTCATGAGCCCACTAAACAAACACTTTTAATCATTTGATGACGTATAATACGGATGACAAGCTTTTTGACAACTTTTACTTTCTTATGCATCTGTACATAACATTTATTGTGAAGTTACAGAACTTGAAATGAATATTAATGTAAAGGGATATACTATAGGACCTCTTATGGTCAACCGTATAAATCGCGAAGCATACAGTACAACATCGCGATACACACAATACAACACCCCGATGCATGCTACTATAGCAACCCCCTGCTGGGGGTCCCTATATCACCCCGCTAATGTAAATTACTCTTTGGCTCGTATTCAGACCCATAATAGAAATGGTGATATGATAGCTTTTAGATATATATATATATATATATATATATATATATATATATATATATATATATATATATATATATATATATATATATATATATATATATATATATATATATATAGTGTATCTTTATTTTCAGAACCTTGTTAAGTGCGAGAACTGGGAGAACTCCAATTTTGCATTAAAAAATATGCATGTTCATATAAAACATGTATGTTTCTTACATACACCTTAATACACATACCTGCGTAGCATACATGTTCATATAAAACCATGTTAAGTGCGACATATCAATGCAAAATGGTTTTATATGAACATGTATGTTACGCAGGTATTTGTATTAAGGTGTATGTAAGAAAACATACATGTTTTATATGAACATGCATGTTTTCTAATGCAAAATTGGAGTTCTCGCAATTCCCGCGCTTAACATGGTTCTGAAAATAAAGCCCCTATATATATATATATATATATATATATATATATATATATATATATATATATATATATATATATATATATAGAGAGAGAGAGAGAGAGAGAGAGAGAGAGATGGGATATTATGAGAAGGGGTCTTAAAATGAGAAGGGTAGGAAGGATTGTGGGAGTGAAATTCCCGCCAAAAAAAATTTATTTTGGCAATAAAAAAAAATTTTTTTGGTCAAAAAAAAATTCCCGCCAAAATTTTTATTGCATCGTGATGCAGTAAAAAATTATACTGCATCATGATGCAGTAACCATAATGAAGTAAAAAAATATACTGCATCGTGATGCAGTAACCGTAATGCAGTAAAAATTTATACTGCATCGTGATGCAGTAAAAATTTTAGTGGAAAAAAAAAATTTTTATTGCGGGAAAAAAAAATTCCCGCCAAAATTTTTAGTGCATCACGATGCAGTAACCATGATGCGGCATAATGATGTGGCATGGGATGACACATATCACTCCCACAATCTTTCCTACACTTCTCATTTTAAGCTCATTCTCATTGTATCCCTACCATATATATATATATATATATATATATATATATATATATATATATATATATATAGAGAGAGAGAGAGAGAGAGTTAGGATCAAATAGGAAGAATAATTAAAATAGGAAGGATAAGAAGTAACCACAACCACACATTCTAGATGCACCTACAAAAATGGATGCATCTTCATTCAAATTTTCCCTCCTATATAAAAATGTGTTGCTAGAATTACTTCTTACCCTTCTCATTTTAATTATTATTCTTATTGGATCCCTACTATATATATATATATATATATATATATATATATATATATATATATATATATATATATATATATATATATATATATATATATATATATATATATATATATATATTTGCTCAAAAGAAATACTAACTCCATCCTAAAATAAGTGTCAGCTTTGACTTTCTAGAGTCTTTATTATTCAACTTTGATCATAAATACTTTTATTTGTGTTATATAATACTTGATGCAAAATATATAAATGAAATGGATTTCAAATGTATTTTCATTGGTATAATTTTTATCATGTATTATATAACACAAATAAAAATATTTAAGATTAAAGTTAAACAAAAGGATTTTAAAAGTTAAACGTGACATTTATTTTGGGACGGAAAGAGTATATATTATGATAAGGGTTAAAACAACAACACAACAACAACAACAACAAACTCAATCCCGCCGGAGCATGATAAGGGTTAAAAATGAGAATTAATGTCATATATCACCCTACTTTGATGATTAATTTCATATATACCCAAAGTGTAAGTATTAAATACATAATGTACAATGTTTTTAATGCATGTTTGAGTATATATGAAATTTCCAACTAAAATGAGTGGAGATATGAAATTGCCCAAAAATATAAAGATTCCAAAAGAAGGGGAAATGTATGCAAAATCTTTTGTAGATTAAAGTATGAGTAATGATAGAGAGACCTAACATGCATGCTTAAAGTCATGCCTAATTCATTAATTATTTGACACATAACTCGCGCATTTTCTCACTCTAAATCTTCACTTTTGATTTATACACTTAACATAATCTTATTCTTAAGCATGCATTTTAGACATGAGAAGCATTTTCGTTAGAGTATATAAAGTTTCAAATGATGCAAACAAAATTGGTAGGTCCACTTACACAAAAAAAAGCCCATATTTACAAACGAAATAAAAATATGTGATGATTCTCTCAAATAGTTTACTACTTGATTGATCAGGCTGTATAATCAAAGGCCTAGATTAAAAGATACCAACTACCTTGATTTTGATCAATCAAGTAGTAAATTACTTGAGAATATTCATCCAATAAAAAAGGGTCTTGTTATACAGACCCTCCCTACTAGGGGGGGGGGGGGGGGGGGGTTGTACTTTATATTCCTTTTGTCTTTTTTTTTTCTTAAGTACAATACAGTTTTTTGTCGGTTTCTGTTTCGTATTTCTGACAGTTTTAAGCGTTTAACTTATTAAACTTTATATTTTCTATTCCGCACTTTCAGGTTTATAGTTTTTTTATATAAAAAAATCAAAAAAAACGCAAAAACATAGAGAGGTCCGAATAATATTTTTTGGGGGTTCAATATAACTTCTCCCAATAAAAATTGTCTCACGTTTTTAATTCATATGAAAAGAGAACCATTTATCAAAAACAAAAGACACAATAATTTTCTCATAAAGACAAAAGAAGGTACAATAATTCTGCCATTGTAATTTATTGTCTTAGAAATTGAACGCCCTTGTTTATGTTTTGATAGACAAAATATGGTATGAAAAAGTGTATACATATTTGAATTTTGTGATGGAAAAGAGAGGTGCCCACGAAATGGATTTCATAAACATCAAATTCGTTACCTCATACCCATACCAAACAAAAACTATAAACAACCATCCCATCAGTTAATATAGCATAGGGCTGATTATCAGTCGAAGACCGGACCGGACCAACCAAGACCGAATGTGTTCGGTCCGGTCTGGTCGGTCTGAGTCCGATCCGGTCCTTCGATCGGTCTGGTCCAAGAAGACAAAATGGTCGGTATTTAGACCGGACCGAGACCGAAATAAGAAAAAACTCGAGACCAAGACCGGACCGCTAGTCCTTCGGTCCGGTCGAAACGATCCGTTTGCTCAGCCCTAATATAGTACACCAACAACGTTGTTATTGGCTACACTATCGTGAAAAGATCATGATAGACTGTACTTTGTTGAAATCCAGTTTTATATAGTCAGGCATTCGATTTATCAAAGAACAAAATTTCTTAATAAAATTGCCTGGAAAAGATTACAGAGGTTACATGTATCACATAACCAAAATTTTCTGCATGTTTCTGATTATAACAAATAATTAATCCTCAAGGTAACTACAAGTAAAGCTACACGAGACCATCATGGTTCATGATGAGCACATCTAATCTCTGCGGCTCAGTGACATCATCAAACTGATTTGACTTTGCGTGATGGGGGCCGGCGGAAAAGACTAATCAGATCATCAAGACCCTGTTCAAAGATATCGTGTGAGTGTTTTGTCTCCCAAATAATACCGCCTCAAATATGCAGTAAAGAGAAAGATGATACATACCCTGGTAGTTATCACGAGTAAACTGAAAAGGGTGATCAAGTATGATCCAAGACCAAGCAGCAAATCACACTGGCGACCTGCAAACGTGATTGTATGGTTAGCTTTGAAAAACTAAAAAATGGAAAAAAGAACGAGGGACCAACTTCACCTGATAGATCTGCAAGGTGCCAACTGTTGAATCATAGAAGGTGAACATCCCATCAAGTACGTCATGTTGCAAATTTACCTCTACAACATGATCTGCTAATTCCTGCAAATGAAGATATATCAGCTTAGTCCGTATTTCAGAAAAGTTATGGTCATTCAAGCAAACCCAAAAAGAACAAAAAGTAATAGAGCTCCATAGTCAATACCTTCTTTAATGCCGTGATGAATGGACTGTCCTTTGAGAGAAAGAGTGAAAGGTACTTGATGTAATAAAGAACAATTGCAGGTTCCAAAATAGACGACGTAAGAATAATAAAGAATATTAGTCTTACCGCTAGACTCTCAGCGACCACCTTTATACTCTTAACAACTGCAGCTTCATTGACAAACTCTCTGATGCAAAGGCAAAAAGAAACACAAAAAGCAAAACAATCAGTAAAATGATTTCCCTAATCATACGATTTATCTGGAGGGTAAAAATGGCAAAGATTCTGAATATTCACCTGTTATCAGAAAGACCTCCAGTACTTTCCAGTAAATCCGGTGGAGCTGAAAGTCCAGAAAGTGTTGCTGCAGTAACTCTTAACCTCGAAAACTGTTCATGTTCCCAAGCTACCTGCATGTCGTAACCTTTAGCATAAAGCAACCGGCTTTCTAAACTCTGATAAGTCAATGTAATATTTCTACATTTACAACATCCGTGGTGACAATTTGGTGTTGTGATGAAAAAACGAATAAAGTGCACAATCGTAAGTTTGCTTACTCGGGAATTGGAAACATTTATTTTCTTGTGTTTTAGCCCAACTGTAACCCCTAATTCCTCTGCTACATTAGATAAACCCTGCACACAAGAACAATAGAATATAATCTTGAAAAACTTAAGGCACTAAAAAAGTAAGGTCTTCCATAGAGGTGGCTTTTAAATGAGATGATTTGGGTTATTTTATCTCGCACAGGTCAGTCAACATTGGCTTTTGAGGAACAGGTCAACCAGATTGAAAATAGCTTCAAAATCTAATTTTGATGAATGCAGCCTCCTAACGCATTAATGGTTCAAAAATTCAGAATTATTGCAGAAATGGCATTGTTTCTGCAATCCTGATTGACAGATAATTGACTAATATTAAAAACAGGAGCCTGGACAAAAAGTGTTTGTTGGTCACCTCTAGTGTCTCTTATGATGTTTTAATCACTTACCTCAAAGATTTGCTTTACATATGCATTCTCTGGAGGTTTGGAAACATGAAGCCATAACCCGTTTTCCCCTGAGCCAAGACTATTCAGGCAGATAGCATAATCTATACTTTCTCGCAAACGTTGATCAAAACTTTTAAGCCACTGCAGAAAAAATAAAGCATATTGAGTGACCAACTTCAGAAAGAAAAGAGTTAAAGAGTGGATATGAAGTCTAAAGAGGAACACACCTTCTGAGTTCCATTGTAGTTATAAGGCCCGCCAGATGTCAACCCAAAGAGTATATTGTATCTTCCTCTTGTGTTCGGGTTGGAATATAAAATAGAGAATAATCTAGCAATTTCAAGAAGTGCCACAACACCACTGCCATTGCTGTCACTTCCAACTGATAATGCCTATAAGAGAGAATGAAAGACAAATTTCAGTACAAGTCCAGATAGGTAAACTACCGGAGCTGCACCAAATGTATCATATGATGCGACAATGGCGATAGTTGGAAGCTGGTTTGAATCGCCATCAGCTTTAGATCCAGGCAACCATCCCTGAGAAAAGTTAAATCGATATCAGAAATCACTCAGCAAACACTCTTTTGTCCATTTTCTAAGATACACGCAACGCTTTCTATAAGATTACCCTAAAAGAAGTATGATTACAATAACAATCTACATTTTTAGAAGGTTGTAAGCATTGATATACACTTTGAGCTACTTTCAGTTCGTTTGACCAACTTCCTTTTTGGCCAAAGTAACTTATGTGACCCGTTTGAAACCAAGCACAACCAAAATCAGCCCATTCATAAGCAAAGGGGTCGAAATTTCCACCTCTACATTGCATACATCTATTATCTAGATTTGGGGGTTTTGTATTCAAAAGTCGGGTTGTTTAATGATCTCGCATGGTTCTTTATTTAAGTTAGATTGGTTTGGTTCGGCCTCCATAAACTAGAAATGTAAGCCTGCAAGATTTAAACCAACTTGACTTTGTGGTTTCTCACTTTCTCCTAAACTAAGTTAGCCATTTGGTTTTGCAACTTTGCGTTTTAAACTTTGTAACTAAGTAAGCAATCTTCTAACCTATTCTTGTGCCTTTTATACTCTGTCAAAACCAAGTAAATAACTGCACCGTTTTTCATATGATCTCCTTGAATAAAACAGTTTATCAAGCAAGTGCCATCAAAACAGGTGCCACATTTGACATATAATGTTGACGTTTTGTAAAATTTGCCATGGCCTTGTCTGATTAATGCTTGATTGATCAAGCTTAGAGAAATTAGATGTACCCTGGATATTCGTAATTGTGGGTGATGAAAGTTTCTTAGGAGCTGGTGATGAGACAATACGCTTGTATCTGTTTCATTTGTTGTTGTTGAATGTTGTTTGATTTATGTTTAATTTAGCCTAGTATAAGCTTATGTATCTGTGTTATGGCTTACGTTGCTCATTTGCTTTTTAAATTTGTTAAAACAGTCCATTAAGGGGTGTTTGGATTTGGCTGTTCCATAGGTCTCTAAGGTGTTTTTATTGTTGTACTCTATTAAGACAGATCATACTAGCACACCCAAGCCTTACAATCCAGTTGTAGTTTGATAAAAAGTCAAAATCCATTTTAAAGTACCATATTAGTTTACTGTTTATGTTTTAGGGTCCATAATCATGTATCTTAGCTCATAAGTGGATAAATTAGCTTATTCTAACCTTATTTTAACTTATTACAACATGTTCAGTAATTAGATTAAGCCTGAAGTTCATCAAAATCAATCTAGTAGTTAAACTCAAAAAAGTCAAATAGCATAGTAGTCAGAAATCCAAAAATTGCATGATTTTTAGTGAATTTTGTGTTTAGATTCAGGACTTGATACTTTTACAAAGTGAAGTCACCCACCTTAGCTTTTGAATCCCACCTACAGCTTATTTTTTAGATTTTTCTTATTAGCTTATTTGATTGCTCTAAACAGCCTGCAGGCCATAGTGTGCCCTGCACCAGGGCATCAGTCCAAAAACCCCAACTTTCAATTGCTTGTCCTGACCTCCCTAGTGGGCCCCACAGTGTGTTTCTTGGCTTATTGGAAATCCAATAAGCCCAAATTTAAGGATCATAGCTTATTTCTTGGTTTACAGCTTATTTGATAGGGCTGCAAGTCCCTTTAAGTTTGTCCATTTCATGCCTTATACTGAGTCATCAGCATAAACCAACCAAGTTCATGCCCTCCCCTAGTGCTTATTAGTGGGACCCAGGGGCTGAACCTTGGCTTTTTAGAAAGTTCTTCTGAGTGGCTTTTAGGATCAAGAATTAGTTTGGGCTTCCAATCTCTCCTGTGGTCCCCACAAGGGCTGCAAGTTTGGACTTTTTGGCCTATTTGGCCTATTTGGCCTGTCACATAAGCCAAGTGCTTATTGGCTTATCACAGCTTATTCCTTGTACCTATTTACTATCTTTTGTTTGTTTCTAGTATAATTCAACTATTTGTAGCTTATTTGATATCCTGTAGCTTTCTGTTTAGCTTTTTAATCAAAATCATAAGTCCTAGTAAGCTTCTAGTATGGACTGTTAAGCATTTGTGATTCCATATTGCTTATTTTTAAGTACCACAGCTTCTGTCTTTATTAAAGTTTGTTATTTTGAATAATAAAATAGTTTTGTAAAAGAAAATTCCAGAAAAGACAAAAATAATTAAAGTGATAGCTTCTATTTAAGCTCTTTAGCTTATTTTCAGCTTTTTCCAAAAGAAAATCTCATTTTTATAATTTTCCTAGTTTCCTGTAGTTATAAAATAATTTTAGAAAAAGTTTGGTAATTTTTACCGTTCATTTGCTATTTTTCTTAATTTTAATTAGTTTAAATTAATTAATAATTAGTTTTTAATTAATAATAATTATTTAAAAAGTCTAAAAAATATATTTTCAGTTTGAAAATTAGTTTTATAATATTTTAGATTTTTCAAAGTTATAATTTTATTTTTCTAGGTTAATTTCCTACTTTCTTGTAATTTAGTGTATTATTAAATAGTTAAAAATAGTAATTAATTAATAATAAATAATTAAATAGTGTAAAAATTAATTTTCTTTTTCCAAAAATTTTCTTTTATCATTAGGATTGTAAAAATGTAATTTTCATATCCGTAAGTATTTTATTTCTTAAAACTCGTGTTTTATTTCGTACGTTTACGTAAATTTAAATCAAACGTACGCGTTTTTGCTTTTTAAACGTTTTTAAGTATCTAGCTTTCACGTAATTATTCTCATAGCTTGTTTAAGCTATTTTCTTTTCTATTCCTTAGTTCACAAACTCATAACCCCTTTTCCATTCAAATTCACCCGATCACAAACCCGTTTTGATACCATCACACCTCGTCGGGACATAACGACCCAGTGATACTCTATACTATCCGGAAGCATTGACCAATTGACCATTCACGTGGTTGATATTATCTGACTGTTTTAGGCCAATCAAATTTTGGCGCCGCTGCCAAGGAGGTTGTGCGCGTATTATAAACGGTTGTGCGCGTATTATAAACGGTTTGCAGATTAGGCACACCTGAGATATATTCAGAGTTATCACCAGTGATACAACCAACAACAACAGCAATTGTTGTTGCAAATATGGGAGATGAAGAAGAAGAGGCAGAGCCTTCAAAAAAACAAGAAAAAATGATGGGTGACCAAGGTTGAAAAGACAACGAAAACAAGTGTCAAGAAAAAACCAACAACAAAAAAGGAAAACAACAGAGACAGAATCCTCGATTGCAACAACAAGAAGCAAAACAAAGAAGCAGTGATTAGAAGAAGAAAAGGGAAAGAAAAAAGTGGCCGGAAAAAGGAAAAGGGCAAAAAAAGATAAAATAAGAACAAGGATGATAAAAGGAAAGGAAAAAAACACTAGAAGATGAGGATGATGACGAATTTGTTGCTGAGAAAAAGAAGGGTAAGGATAAACGAAAGAAAAAAGTGCAAGAGCAAGATACGGATGATGAAGATTTTGAGGTCGAGTTAAAAAAGGATAAGAAAAAGGGTAAGTAGAAAATGGAAGAGGAAGAAGATGATAGAGCAATATGGTTCAAGTCGTTAAGAGCAAAGACGACTGTAAAACCCTTTTATGAAGCTACACATAAATTGAGCCCAGAGAGAAAACAACGGGTGAGACAAATGGGCTTTGGCTCATTACTTGGATTCCCATACAACAAGTTTCCCGCAAAACTACCATACTTCCTCTTAAAAAACTTGGATGAGGAGAAAATGCAGATAAACTTGCCAAAAGGTGGGGTTATCAAAATAACTCCAAGGAAGATTAGAGAAGTACTGGGAATCCCAATGAGACCAATACCATTCTATGCTCAGACAAAAAGTTTGCCAAAGGACTCAGTCTACTGCCAATTCACGGCACAGCTGCCACGCAACCCAAGGCAAAGAAAAACAACACTTTTATCTAACATAATTCAAAAATTAGAAGGAACAGACTTCATATTTGATTTGAATTACTTGATGCTCTTTGCAAACTGCCTTGGGTCTTGCAAAAATTCTGAAATGTTGAAGTATGATGTGCTGGAAAACATAAAAACATCAGAAGACATACACAAGATAGATTTGTGCACATACATCTGGAATTGCATGAAAAATAGCAAGAAAAAGTGGGATGATACAATATTTGAAAATTGGTACTACGGACCTCACGTGACATTCACAGTAAGTAAAAGTTAACTTTAAAAATAAGCTTTCTATGAAATGTTATGTATAGTATCACCAGTGATAATTTTAAAGTTTTGTTTTTTTTATAAAGTAGATGGCCACGTATAGTATCAATTCAGAGTTGGGAAAAGTATATAATTAAATTAGAATTGACTTTAATAACTAATTGTAATTTAATGAAAGTTTTGTTTCATTGAAAAACAGCTTATTTACTTGCATTACATGCAATTCAAAGAAATGGATGTCCCACGGAAATTGCCAGCCATTAAGAATTGGAGCCAAGATTTTATAGAGGAAAGGCAGGAGAAGGAGATGGATGCACAACAGTTCGGCTTGGTGATGGTCATTGAAGAAGATGAAAACAATCAAGAAAATGAAAATCAAAAGCTGAGACAGGTAAGATATCACTAGTGATAAATTAGCTTATTAATTGATATCATTAGTGATAAAAAAAATTTACACACAGGACGTATACGACACAATAAAAGAAAACTTTGACAGAGTTTTAAAAAAGAGAAAAAAGAATTAGAAACTTCCATCAAAGTAAGCATGGAGATGTACCAAGGAGATGAAATGATAGGGAGTGTAGAACCGTAGAGGGGGGTGAATACGGTTTCTTCGGCTTTTTAGATGTTTAAAAACTTTAAGCCAAAGAGAACACCAAGTGGTTGTTCAATAATCCAATCAACCACAAACACAACCAAAGTATATAAAGCGAGTAAAGAAAGACACCACGATATATACTGGTTCGGGATGGGGGGTTATACCATCCGTACATCCAGTTGCGAATCCACGACACGATACTATTCAACTAGTATAATCCTTTCGGTGGACTACAAACCGTTACAATTCACTCCACCGATATTCACCAATATCGATGCTCACAAAGAAGGAGTTACTCCCACTGTATTCCTCCCTCAGAAACCACCCTAAAGAATATCGTGATTCGACTTAACCTATGGGTCACCAAGACCACTACCAAAACTTCCCACGGAAGTATCAAACCCCAACTAGATCCCCAATGATCTAGGCTTGGTCACAAAGACACAAGACTTCCCTTACAAACAATTGAATGAATGAAAGTTTGTTTAATCAAGCCTATTAATACAAATATCGCCTAAAAACGTTATTTATATTTTACGATCTTCGCTAAGTTTTGTTAATGACAAATGTAAACTTTAGTTTCTAACTAAAACATAATCTTAGTTTTAAAGACTTGCATAAACTAGACTTTTGCTACATTTTACATTTCATAAAACACAACACTTTTTATTTCTTAAAATAGAATTGTCACATCACATTTATGGCAAGTTTTGTCATTATACATTTATGGAAAGAAATGTGTTTGACTTACTAAGATGTTGCTTGCAAGTTTAGTGTTTGACTTGATATTATGAGATGTGACATTGTTTGGTTTGCAAAGAGTAATGAGATGTGACCTTGTTTGGTTTGCAAGATTTATTGCAAAACCAACTGCAAGCCTGGAGGTACCCTGGGGTTACACGGGCGGAACCCTTCTGAGGGGTCCGCCTGATCCGCCAGACCTGCAGAAGGTTTTGCTATAAATACCAAGCCACAAGTTGAATTTTGGCTTATCACTCTACATCATATTTTACACACACACATTCATTCTTTCATCTAACCCTTTAACATTTCATATGTGAAGTTTCTTTTTGTAGCAAAGAGATTCACGAGCTCATTAAAAGTAACAAGTATTCAACACAACGTTGCAAGACTTGTTAGCTTAGCATTGTGTAGACTTGTGTAGTTTACACTTCATTTGATTGTGTATTTTCAGTAGTGATCGGTTAGTATTTTAGTCCTCAAAATACAAAGTGTATCGGGAGTAGTTGTACCCTTGTAAAAGAACTAACGGGAGTGGTTGTACCCTTGGTAAAGAACTCGACATCTAGCTTAGTGTCGGTAAAAGTATAAGCGACGTGTAAGGTTTTCTTCGCCGGTGAAAGGAGCTTGTTGACTAGTGAAAGAAACTCTCGAGTTGGATACTCGGGGCGTGGAAGTAGGGCAAGGAAAAAGAGTCCTTGTAGCCGAACCACGATAAATACTCGTGTTGTGGTTTAATCGTTTCTTTCATTTACTTGCATGTTATATATTGTGTTTGTGTATATATCTTTGATCAAACAGAAAGTTTCAAAGCTAACTTAACAAGTTAAAAAGATTTTAAATGGTAAACTATTCAACCCCCCTTCTAGTTTTCCACAAAGCCCTAACCTAACCTAGAGACTCGATTGTAGTAGAAAGGGTAAAGATAAGAAGACCCTCGACACGATCACAAGAGTGGATTAAGTTCTTGTGATTCTTCCCTTGCAAAGAAGAAGTGTTCTTTCAATAGATGTTAGTGTGAAAGATTAAGAACACAAGAGATAGAATTAGAGGATTAGAGAGAAAGAATGAAGAGAGAAAGAATAATGGCAAGGGGTGAGGAATACAAGAGGCAAGGGTGGTATTTATAGTCCAAGACCCAAGCTTGGGAAAATTTTACCGAGGCCAGCGCGTCACCCACGCGTCAACGCGTGGGAAGCGCGCCAGGCGTCTATAAACTTTTTCTCAAAAGTTTGAGTTTTGATCCTTTGAATACCTATCCTTGCTAAACCCCCAATTGTACTTCACACTAAACCTTAACATTAATCAATCTAAGGTTTACCAACTCAAATAGCCAATTTGGAAAGTCATTTGTGAAGTGTTTATAAGAAAACCAAATACCAAGGGTAGAAGAGTAGAAAGGGTAATTTGGTAGGGGTATAAATGGTATTCCTCACATGGCATAATAGAGAAGAGAGTATGCCATGGAATAATCCTCAAAGGAAGGGTTAAGGTGTAACTATGGTTAGGGTAAAGGTTTAGAGGTTTAACCATGGTTAGGTATAGAAGGGTTAAGTGTATAGAAGTAACCATGGTAAGGTTGAGAAGGGTTAAGTGTATAGAAGTAACCATGGTTAGGTTAAAGGGTTTACACAAGGGAATGTTCCATCCTTGGTGTGGTTAAGAATTAACCATGGTTGAGTGTAGAGAGGTAACCATAGATGGGTTAAGAAGTATGTTGGTTAGGTTAACCAAGGTTGGGTTAGGGTTGTATGTTGAGAACTAACCATAGTTGGAAGAGGTGAACCATGGTTGGGTTTGTAAAGAGAATATTCCAAAGGAATATACCTTTGCTTGGGGGGAAGGGTTGGATGGAGGGTTGAGATTGTTTTGGTTTGAAATAGAAGGTTAAGATGTGTTGTAAGAGATTGGATGGTTGAGATGGTTTTAGTTTGAAATGGATGGATGAGATCATAGTGTCCTTTTGCTTGGAGAGGAAGGGTGATCCAAGGGTTGAGATTTATTTGGGTTTGAAATGGAGGGTTGAGATTAAACACATGTGGTATAATAGAGAGGAGATTGGATGGGTGGTTGAGATGTGTATAATTTGAATTGGATGGTTGCGATTGGAGATGTGTAAGGAATATAAGGGATGTGTAAGGGATGTGTAAGAGATGTGATGTTGTAAGGAAATGTAAGGTTGAGATGGATTGAATTTGAATTCAATGGCTAGGATCAAAAGTGTGTAAGAGAGAAAGGTACACTTTTGTGTAAGTGGTGTAAGAGAATGTTGGAAAGGATATTTGGGAAGGATTGTGGGAGATTTGGTGGTTTTGGGTTTGATGGTTTTGAGGTAAGTGGTATTTTGTTGAAGAAGATAATTAAGAAAGTAATTAAGAGAAAATAATCTAATTGTCATTAAGAAGAAAAGATTTAGACAATTAAGATTATAAGTTGAGAAAATCATAAGTTACTTATTAATTCAAGTAACACAATGTCGAGAATCCATAATTTCATATCTCGTGACTTTTCACGACTCGACGTTCTCAACTAATACTTTGGTTCAAATAAGTTAAGTGCTTTGCCTTAATGTAAAGCATAACCCAAGTGGGAAAGGATGCGTTTACGCAAAGTGACCTTTGACTTAGTTTGACCAATAAGGGAGTAAACCCGTTACGTAATTAGAGAAGACGTAAGCACGGGATATGAGCATATGAATGCTTTCACATGATGTTACGTGAAATAAATAAGCTCCCTAAGTTTAGAAAAGCCTTGGCTAGAGGCGATAGCTAGAAAACATGAGTTGGCGTTTTCCCGTAAATGGGTGCTTTAAAAGTTGGATCTCTCTAATCCCAAAACTCGTTTCGAGTGTTCTCAATTAAGCACATAACATATTCATACCTATATTGAAAGATCGACATTTGTCGGGTAAGGGGAAAACCGACTTTCAAAATTCGCTTGGAACCATACAGACTCCTAGCGCGTTGACGCGCGGGCAGCGCGCCAGGAGCAGACATTGGCTCCGGCGATTTTGAGCTAACGTTTGTTATTTTATGTGTTTCGATGGTTTGTTTGTCATCATTAAAATATAAAGAGATCTTGATCATGTTGCCTCAACAATCTCCCCCTTTTTGATGATGACAAATAAAAACCGAAAGCAAATAAAATTACAAAACTTAGCGAAGACAAAGCGCGCCTTTGGTGTAGCTTGCGTCTTGACCTTTGCCTTGTAATTTGGTGAAGCCTTTATCATATCTTGAATGGTCTTCACATCCTCTTGCTTTCTTTCTCCCCCTTTTGTCGAATCAAAAAGGTGGGACTTCCATTTTGAAATGGGAAAGTAGCTTGTTCCAATAGCACCCGAACGTGCTCCCCCTTGAACATAGCTCCCCCTAGATCGTTGCTCCCCCTTGTTTAAAGGCGGGGATCCATGGGTCAAGAGCCTCACCTTTGCGGTGGCCTAGCTACATAAAAACACCACAACATGCAACAACCAAGAAGTCCTCACATGTGAAAGTCCAAAATGGGTTAGGTTACCATTTGGATGCTTGCAACATGGGTTAGTTCATATCACAACAATATATGTATAGGTCCAAGATGACCCCAATATCCAAATGTTGAGCATATAAAAAATTGAGTTAAGCATGAATTTTTCATATAGGCCATAATATACTTTATTTCACATAGAAAAGGATAAAGCATACAACAAGTACACTATCTAATACAAGCAAGACAAACATCCTAAAACACATTATGAAGGACATATAATGAGATCATCCTACCATAATTTATTCATACAACAATGTGACACGACCTAGGTTGTTATATTATTAGACCAAAGTTTTACTTTATCACTCTTCTTCCTTATCTTGAATCATCACCCTTGAGATGTCTTTAAGAACGGCGGTCATCACCAACATATCATTGTCGATGGATTTATGTAGCTGTCACAACTCGTAAATTCTGGTCTTTTCCCGAATTTTCACATTTACTATTCATCGGTTACTATTCATCGATCACTATTCATCATTTTACTATTCATCATTTTTTAGGTCAGTTAGATATTCTGAGAAGCGTTTTAAAATTTTACTATTCACAAAACACTATTCACCTCCGGAGAAAATTTGTCATTTATACGTGAGTTGCGTCATTTCTGTATACGTACGATTATCAACCTAATAAACGTTATCCTATAAACTATTATTTTGAATAATTGATCTGGCAATCCCAACTATGGTCCTAAGACATTTTTACACTCATTATAATGATACAAAAATTATAAAATTCATTTACCCGTTATTTTGGAAATTTATTTAATTCGTATCGTACGTCTAATATAATTACGACGGTGTTCTTAAAAACTAAACGATAATCATCCAAACACCCAATACTTGTACCCAACATATTTTTACAAATTTTATGACTTTATTATGTCCCGAATAACTTCAATAAAATTTATTTCTAGCAAACCCGGTACCCGATTACACCTAAAACTAACCAAATACTACACAAATACTCCACTAACTTCCTAATTAAATCCAAAAACATGTTTCCCCCTTTTCTTCCTTTGTAAAACCGCCCCCCCCCCCCCTCCAAGGCTTCCTAAACAATACTTCACCAACACCCATTAATGCTCACCAAACAAATGTCTCCTAACTAGATATTTATCCATTTTTTTCACCTCATTCTCATCATAATCCTCTATGTGCAAGAGAAACTTTTCTCTCTTTGTTTCTCTCTTGTATGCTCGGCCTAAGATGATCCAAGAAGCAAGAACAACAATTTTTCCAAGATCAAGACACAATATAGTTCACTTAGTCATCCTTGTTGGAGTTTTGAAATAGAAACTCAAGGATTAGTAGGTTTTCATCATCTAAACTCCCTAAACCTTCAAGTAAGTTAACAAACTCATCTCTATAATTTTACCAAGTTCTTACAATGTTCATATCATTTTTATACAAGGATTTCATGCATATGTTAGTTATACCACTCATTTATATATATATAACTTTTGAACTCTAGAAATGGATTATAGTTAGATCCTTGTTAGATCCACTTGGTTTATGATGTTTAGGAACCCATGACACCCTAAGAAGGTGTATGGTAAGATTAGACTAGATTTGTGGTGATTGAAAGTGGTTTGGTTGGATTAGAAACTAGTTTGGAACATTAAAAATGGATTTTAAACATATATAAAAACCTACTGTCCTTAAAATGAAAACGTGGCCAACTCAGTGGGTTTGGGGTAACTTTTGACCAAATATTTAGAAAATACATTCCGAGACGGAACTATGGCCGAAAACGGGGATGAAAACGAGTTAATAACGAAGGAGATACGCCAAAAACGAGTTTAACGACAAAAACTATATTTTCTGAAAACTGCATGCTGTTTGGCACTTTTAGACGGACAAATAGAGGCGTTAGACGTAACCTAGAGGAGCCGAGCTATAAAAATTATATTAGTATATACTAAAACGAATCCGTGGATATAAAGAACGAGTAAAATGAGCTTAAAACGACCAAGTTATACATGTTTTAAAATCGTCAAAACTATATATATATTTAGTCACTATTAGAAATAATAACTTACGTACTAAATTGTATACTTTCTAGAAATGTTACTAAGGGCTATATTCTTAACAAATGAAATACGTACGACCTAAGGTTATTTATGCAACCACTAGACGATATATTAAGGTTTTCAAAACGAGGAATATAACACTAACGTTTTTATATACGATATATTACGACAAGTTTTTATAAGCCTAATTGGACTTATTTTTCCTAAGTATGGAAAATACTTTACTTTGACTATAACGCGTATTTTCAAATTACGAGTGGTATAGGTATCATGTGCATGTGCATTCTCTTCATCACTTCATGATCTAAGTAGATCACTATCATTCATATTAGGTTGCGTTTAGAGATCGAACCTCATTTCTGTGTATCCACTTTTGTCATCGTAGCTATCGCACCAGGTGAGTCATAGCCCCACTTTTACTCTTTACACTTGTTTTAACTCTTTGGGGGAGATACATGCTCAACTACTTGTTTTTACTTGTACAAATATTTAAAACATTTATACTTGATTACTTTTATACTTGATAACACTTATACTTGATTTTATACATACGTGATTGGGTTATACTTAACTGTGTTATACTTACTTGATACTTGAAACGTTTAAACTTTTATGCTTTGGGAAACGACACCCAGTAATCTGTCAAAGGAGAGGTATTGATAGTACTATTATGGGGAAACACCCCCCACCCAAGTCCAAAACAGATGTGACGTTGGGTGACAGGTACTATTTGGGATGGTGGTTCCCCGCCTTTGTGTCTATGCTTGACCTTGGGTGAATATAATCCTGAGAAACTATATATTGTAGCAGTGGGTTGTAAACACACAGGTTACAAGGCTCTTATGGCGGGACTTGTAACTGAGTGGATTTACGATGCCTTTGCTGGGAAACCTTCATACATATGCATAAACTTTATTTGTTAAACAAACTCTATGAACTCACCAACCTCGTGTTGACACTTTAGCATGTATTTTCAGGTTTTAACTTATGGCACGCTACTGGAGGTTTTGGCAGGGCATGGCATGGTCATAGAAGACTCTGATTATTCATTTGGGGACCGTTTTAAACTATTTTAAGGGCCTACTTCCGCACTACTTTTAACAATGTAAATTTAACATTTTTGATTAAACTATTTTATTCTAAATGATTTAAGTGAAAACCATTTTTGAACTTGTGTTGTAATACCAATTGAGTTACACCCCAGCTACACGTATGCTTCCGCTGGACCCGATTTTGGGGGTGTGACAGATTGGTATCAGAGCTTCGGCTATAGCGAACTAAGTGTTTTTAAAACCTAGACTATAGCTACTTTTATGAAAAACTTAACCCTATGACCGTCACGTGCCTGCCTGCCAAGCTGAAGCCTCACTTGTGGTTGTTGCTGACTTAGGTGATGAGATTTGTGTCTCATTATCTGGTATATTATACTCACTTATTCTGGTTAATTGCTATCATTGTCTTTCATATAAGCATGTTCACGTATCATATATGTCACCCTGTTATGTTTCTCCTTGCATAGTTTCATCATTCGACCTCGAGTTTGGTCACCTGTCTTAGTCTTTCTGAACGTCTTGGTATTTGTGAAGGACATAGTCTTAGTATAACTGAGCTGAGTATTTCAAAATTCATGGAACCTCGGTGGAATATAGACTAGTCACCTATATTCAACCCGGGATAGTGGGACATAGGCTGACTACCTATATCCGACTCAGAAATGAATTTTGCAACACTAAGAATGATTATAATAAAATTCTGTCTGGATTGAATCCTCAACTCAATTTCCAAATGCTTCATTTATGTGTGTGTATACCTTCGTTGTCAGAACGCTTATACTTTTCCTCACCTTGTGAACCGCCGCCTGGAAACACGTCAACTGGTCATTTCATCTCATAAATCTTCACCTTTATAACACTTCGGAGACCAACGTTAACTGAACTTCGGGACGAAGTTCCTTAAGGGGTAGAGACTGTCACAACTCGTAAATTCTGGTCTTTTCCCGAATTTTCACATTTACTATTCATCGGTTACTATTCATCGATCACTATTCATCATTTTACTATTCATCATTTTTTAGGTCAGTTTGATATTCTGATAAGCGTTTTAAAATTTTACTATTCACAAAACACTATTCACCTCCGGAGAAAATTTGTCATTTATACGTGAGTTGCGTCATTTCTGTATACGTACGATTATCAACCTAATAAACGTTATCCTATAAACTATTATTTTGAATAATTGATCTGGCAATCCCAACTATGGTCCTAAGACATTTTTACACTCATTATAATGATACAAAAATTATAAAATTCATTTACCCGTTATTTTGGAAATTTATTTAATTCGTATCGTACGTCTAATATAATTACGACGGTGTTCTTAAAAACTAAACGATAATCATCCAAACACCCAATACTTGTACCCAACATATTTTTACAAATTTTATGACTTTATTATGTCCCGAATAACTTCAATAAAATTTATTTCTAGCAAACCCGGTACCCGATTACACCTAAAACTAACCAAATACTACACAAATACTCCACTAACTTCCTAATTAAATCCAAAAACATGTTTCCCCCTTTTCTTCCTTTGTAAAACCGGCCCCCCCCCCCTCCAAGGCTTCCTAAACAATACTTCACCAACACCCATTAATGCTCACCAAACAAATGTCTCCTAACTAGATATTTATCCATTTTTTTCACCTCATTCTCATCATAATCCTCTATGTGCAAGAGAAACTTTTCTCTCTTTGTTTCTCTCTTGTATGCTCGGCCTAAGATGATCCAAGAAGCAAGAACAACAATTTTTCCAAGATCAAGACACAATATAGTTCACTTAGTCATCCTTGTTGGAGTTTTGAAATAGAAACTCAAGGATTAGTAGGTTTTCATCATCTAAACTCCCTAAACCTTCAAGTAAGTTAACAAACTCATCTCTATAATTTTACCAAGTTCTTACAATGTTCATATCATTTTTATACAAGGATTTCATGCATATGTTAGTTATACCACTCATTTATATATATATAACTTTTGAACTCTAGAAATGGATTATAGTTAGATCCTTGTTAGATCCACTTGGTTTATGATGTTTAGGAACCCATGACACCCTAAGAAGGTGTATGGTAAGATTAGACTAGATTTGTGGTGATTGAAAGTGGTTTGGTTGGATTAGAAACTAGTTTGGAACATTAAAAATGGATTTTAAACATATATAAAAACCTACTGTCCTTAAAATGAAAACGTGGCCAACTCAGTGGGTTTGGGGTAACTTTTGACCAAATATTTAGAAAATACATTCCGAGACGGAACTATGGCCGAAAACGGGGATGAAAACGAGTTAATAACGAAGGAGATACGCCAAAAACGAGTTTAACGACAAAAACTATATTTTCTGAAAACTGCATGCTGTTTGGCACTTTTAGACGGACAAATAGAGGCGTTAGACGTAACCTAGAGGAGCCGAGCTATAAAAATTATATTAGTATATACTAAAACGAATCCGTGGATATAAAGAACGAGTAAAATGAGCTTAAAACGACCAAGTTATACATGTTTTAAAATCGTCAAAACTATATATATATTTAGTCACTATTAGAAATAATAACTTACGTACTAAATGGTATACTTTCTAGAAATGTTACTAAGGGCTATATTCTTAACAAATGAAATACGTACGACCTAAGGTTATTTATGCAACCACTAGACGATATATTAAGGTTTTCAAAACGAGGAATATAACACTAACGTTTTTATATACGATATATTACGACAAGTTTTTATAAGCCTAATTGGACTTATTTTTCCTAAGTATGGAAAATACTTTACTTTGACTATAACGCGTATTTTCAAATTACGAGTGGTATAGGTATCATGTGCATGTGCATTCTCTTCATCACTTCATGATCTAAGTAGATCACTATCATTCATATTAGGTTGCGGTTAGAGATCGAACCTCATTTCTGTGTATCCACTTTTGTCATCGTAGCTATCGCACCAGGTGAGTCATAGCCCCACTTTTACTCTTTACACTTGTTTTAACTCTTTGGGGGAGATACATGCTCAACTACTTGTTTTTACTTGTACAAATATTTAAAACATTTATACTTGATTACTTTTATACTTGATAACACTTATACTTGATTTTATACATACGTGATTGGGTTATACTTAACTGTGTTATACTTACTTGATACTTGAAACGTTTAAACTTTTATGCTTTGGGAAACGACACCCAGTAATCTGTCAAAGGAGAGGTATTGATAGTACTATTATGGGGAAACACCCCCCACCCAAGTCCAAAACAGATGTGACGTTGGGTGACAGGTACTATTTGGGATGGTGGTTCCCCGCCTTTGTGTCTATGCTTGACCTTGGGTGAATATAATCCTGAGAAACTATATATTGTAGCAGTGGGTTGTAAACACACAGGTTACAAGGCTCTTATGGCGGGACTTGTAACTGAGTGGATTTACGATGCCTTTGCTGGGAAACCTTCATACATATGCATAAACTTTATTTGTTAAACAAACTCTATGAACTCACCAACCTCGTGTTGACACTTTAGCATGTATTTTCAGGTTTTAACTTATGGCACGCTACTGGAGGTTTTGGCAGGGCATGGCATGGTCATAGAAGACTCTGATTATTCATTTGGGGACCGTTTTAAACTATTTTAAGGGCCTACTTCCGCACTACTTTTAACAATGTAAATTTAACATTTTTGATTAAACTATTTTATTCTAAATGATTTAAGTGAAAACCATTTTTGAACTTGTGTTGTAATACCAATTGAGTTACACCCCAGCTACACGTATGCTTCCGCTGGACCCGATTTTGGGGGTGTGACAGTAGCTCTCTAATCTCCTCACGAATAGAGAGAACATCCCGCTCTATCACACCAATGGTTGAGCAACATTCACACTTACGAGTGTGATCATTCTCTAAGGGTTTACCAAGCTTCCCTTCAATCTTGTTCCAAATATCATCTCCAACAAAACAAAGTTTGAGGAAATCTCTCACAATTGAGATTTCCGCACTACCAATGCTATCCCAATCAATTTTTTGTTCCTCCTCTCTAGTCATCATACGCCTACCATCATGGAAATGGTATGATGACCCAACAAATTCATCTTCCATGTCCATGTTTGAGTGTGTACTAGTGTAGTTTGGCCTTTTTCAAGATTTAATATCTAGATAACTTAGCAAGATTACTTCATTTATAGATGAATTAAGTGAGTAGTTAGGAATCAAAGTACATGAAAATGGGTCAAGTAATTAATGATCAAAGTACATTAGATGCTTGATTAGATGTTCAACCCATCTAATACATGTACCTATATTCAATGAGGAATGAGTGTTCTATATAGGCTTGAGTGGAGGTTGGCAGAACTAGAATCTTATGCTAGTTACTTTCAATTCATATGCATGTAACTACAAGCAATTAAATGCTTAGGAGATAGCATTATTCAATTTAATTATGAACATGCACCATACAAGTAGAATTAGATATAAAATCTTCAACACAAGTGTGAATTGTGTTTTGACATAGTCAAAATTATCTAGATGAATCAAGATAATTTGTGTCAAGTTTTTCTTGTTCAAACACATAATATAGACATGTAGACTCTTTAATATTATCAATCATTGTTTGAATAATGAATTGATGAATATTTATCATCTTTGGAATTTGTAAATTCCTTTCATGCCTTCACATAAGACCTAATCATATAAACATGTAGGCTCTAGTAGCATCCTAATAACTTTTAACACATTTTATTTCCATATAAAGATTGTTCTCTTAAGATGCATGTATAACATAAGCATCACAACCTATCCCAAAGCAATTTGGACTTTTGAAACATGTCATGCCAAAAACTTACACTTGTTTGTTTTGTGACCTAAGTGTCCTTCTATTCAAGTCACCAATGACTTGTTGTATAGGATGACTGATGAGTGCTTAAACACTCATTATTTTTGGTCAAATCTGAACTGCAAAACATACAAAAACACTCAGAAATGCATCAAAATACTGAAAATATTTCAAAATTGTGTATTATATGTTTTAGATGCAAAATGAGTAAAAACTGATAAAAAAACAAGTCAAGTTTGCAAAATATGCAGTTTCAGTCCCTAAACTTTCAAAATTGTCAAAACTAGTCCCTAGTAAATCAAAACATGGAATTTATCATCAATGGTCCTTTGGGATTCACAAGTTGTCAAAAGAAATCCTTTAAAGTCAAAAATTGCAAAATGACAACTTTGGTCCCTCAAGTTTGAAAAATGTCAAAAATGGTCCCTGGGTTTTAAAATTGGAAAAATATCAAAATTAAACCTTGTACTATTCTTAAATGGCATAATTGGTCCTTGTGATATCTATTGAGAAAATTCAAGTTCAGTCCCTACAAAATCCAAAAGTTACAAAACTAGTCCTTGTGGTTTGCTAGTTAAAAACCAAACCGGACCCTAATATCCAAAATCCAAACCAAATCTAATCCAAATAAACCCCAAGGCCTGATCCACTAATACCTTTGGCCCATTTACCCCATGCCCCAACCAACCAGCCCACCCCTTAAATATATACTCCCCCGTTCTAAATAATCACCAAGGTCAACACCTTTGACCTCCACCCTTCTCCCTCCCACGTGAGCCTGCAAATACCAACTCCCCTGCTCATCCCCCCTCCTCCACCTCAGCAACCCATTCCTTATCCCTCCACATCACCACAAGCTCCAAGAATCCTTAATTGCTTCTAAATTGCCCTCACTCAACCCTCCTGACAAAATAATGAAAATGGCGCCAAAATCGTTTTCAAAGGCCAGGATTCATTTGACTTACCCAACGGTTCTAAATCAAGGTGGGAAAGACAGAATATCTCTCCTCAGGCTATAAAAGTGAAGAAGAAACAGAAGAGAAGGAGTTAGTTAGTATTAGTAGTGTAGTTTAGTTAACTTAATGTCGTTTTAGTGTAATAATAGTTTACCAGTTGTATTTTCAGTTTAAAAAAATTGTATTCAGTCTTTCAAGCCTATTGTGAACTTAATTAAATCTCAATTTTCATGTTACTCAGTTTCAATATAGTTTAAGCATTTTTCATTGGAAAATCCAAATTAAGCTTTTATGTGTAAAAGTTGTTGTTTTATTGTTCTGTAAGCCCACCTCAGTCACTAACAAGCTTTTATAATCTTTCAATGCTTTAAAATCAGTTCCCATCACAAAATCCAGAAAATACAAAAAAAAAAAAAAAAAAAAAAAATCAAGAAAAAATCAAGAAAAATAATAAAAGAAGAGAATAAGAAGGAGAGATTGTGCAGAGATGATTCAGAGAATGAAGAATGGTTATTAGAGACTCATGGGAGTCATATAAGTTGTCCTTTGTTCCTTGATTCTAGTTCTGAGCTATATAGCATATTGTAAGAAATTCCTTTCATTTTCTTATTTCAGTGTTCCATTACTCCATGCTTGTTAATTTCAGTTAATTTCTAGTAGTATAATGATATTAGGGTGTTAGGAGTAGATTTCTAGTATTGAATCATGTTTTCAATTTGAAACTGTGCTTTAACAATCCCTAAGGGAGTGTTTGGTATAAGCTCTACTTGGCTCTATTCTTGTTGTGTTGTTGTCTTAAAGTTGTATGCATGTTAGTGTATTGTCAAAAAATCAAAATAAAGCAAGAACACAGTCCTTAGTAAAGCCTAAGGTCAAAATCACTTTGAATCTTAGCTTACTGTCAACTGTTAAAGCTTGATAAGTCCAAATCTTGTTTAAAGTGCTCAAAACTTGCTAGAGATACTCTATTTAGTTTACTTTTATCATAATACAACACATCAAGCTCATAAATCTAGCTCAAAATTGCCAAAAGTCAAACTGTGTTGATTTTGCAAAAGTCAAAAATTACCTAGACAGTCAAAATGACCATTTTTGCTTGATCTTTCTAGGAGTTAATATTGAGATCTAGCTCATCATCTTTTGGGAAATACTAGTGTCCCAGCTTTTCTAGTCAAGGGTATTTTTGTCCTAATTTTTGTGTGGTCCCCACAAGCCAAGAAACACAGCTGCAGGGGGCATCACCTCCCCTGCTGCAGCAGCTACTTCTCCACTGTCACAACTTTGGTGGGCCCCACAGGCCACCTCAGTGGGTCCCACACCCTCCCCCTTGGCTCTTTAGACTCACAAGTTGGCCCTCTACACATTTCAAGCTTTTGTTGAAGCTTAAGCTCCCTGGGACCCACCTAGAATCACCCCTTAACTCTGTCCCATTTCTGTGTTGAAAACAAGTTTTGAAGTGCTTATTTGAGTGCTTATTGCTTATTCAGTGGTACCCTTTATTTGTTTTAGCTTCATGCCTGTCCAAGTAACTTAGTAGAACCAAGTTTCACCCCTGTGGACCCCACTAGGGCTGATTTCCTTCAAAGTCAACAAAAAAGTCAACTGTTTCACCTTTTAGTGTCCAAATTGGTTATTTTTAAGCTTGGAAAAAGTTGTCTTCACAAAAGTTTCATGTTTTTAGGTATAAAATAGTTTAGAAAAAGAAAATCCAGAAAAAACCAATTTTAAATTAAGTGATAGTTTTTATTTAATAGAAATTATCTTTTTAATTTTCTTTTCAGCTTATTTATAAGCACTCTTGCATTTTTATATTTTTATTAATTTTCTTTTATATTAAAGTACTTTTAGAAATTTTTCCAGATTTTTCCTTTGTCATTTAGTGGTTTTTAGAATTAATATTAGTTTAATTAATTATTAACTAATATTAAAGAATTAAATAGCAAAATGAGATTTTATTTAGTAACACATAGTTTTTATAATTTTCCTAAGCTTTTATATAAGTTAAAACATTTTTAGGAATTTTTCTAGAATTTCTACTGTTCATTTTCTAATTTTCTTAATTAATTTAGTTAAATTAGATATTAATTAATAAATAAGTAAATAATTAGTAAAATAGTCTAAATATAATTTTTAGAAAATTTTTATAATTTTTTATGATTCCTGTGATGGTTAATTAGATTTATAAAATTTTTCTTAATTTTCTAAGTTAGTTTGTTATTTTTAATAATTTAAATTAGTTAAATTATTTAAGTAATCTTTAATTAGTAATTAATTAATATTAAATAAGTAATTAGTGTAAAAATTTATTTTCCTTTTCTAAAAATTTTCTTTCATCCTTAGGTTTGTAAAAAATTAATTTTCACCCCCTGAGGGTTTTCAGATTTCAGTTTTCCCTTTTTATTTCGTACGTTCACGTAAATTTAAATTGAACGTACGCATTTTAAGTTTTAAACGTTTCTGTGTTTTCCAATTTTACAATCTTGTTTATATAGCTTATTTAAAGCTATTTTCTTGTACATTTCAGTAGTGTAACCAATCACTCAAACCCCTTTGTTGTCCAAATTCACCCGATCACAAACCCGTTTGGATTACCATCACACCTCGTCGGGACATAACGACCCGGGGAAACACTATATTCCGTGGAGCATTGACTCTAGGCAGTCTGACCTTGTTGACCATTTACCTGGTCAATTAGGTTGACCGTTTGGAGCAAATCAAATTTTGGCGTCGCTGCCGGGGAGGTTGTGCGCGTATTTTAAACGGTTTTGCGTATTAGTGATTCTGGAATTCACTCCTCTGTATATTTATCCATCCTTTTGTATATTATCATATAAAAACTAATGCACTCTACCTAATGCACTCTACCTAAACCCAATAAACAGCAAAACAACACAGAGACCTTAGCAAATGGCCTTGATCCAAACACTCTTTAAAGGGTGGTCTGTTATGATTTTTCAAAGGAAGTGGTGGGTCAAGCTTGGGGCAATGGGTCACAAATACACACTTATCTAAATTAAGTTTAGAAAGGCAGTTTAATACAAGCAATAAACAGTTAAGACCAGCAAATCACAATAACTTATGTTGAGCTTAAATTAACAGTAAATGAGCAAAGTTCAAACCACAATTTTCTACACTACAAACTGAGCATAAACATTCCTAACCAACATAAATAAGCATCAATAGATAACAACTAAGCACAGTAAGCTAGACTACAATCATTTCTACAGTCAATTGCAAAACTCAAAAATTTTAACTCACAATAAGTCCAAGCTCAGAGATGAAGCACCAGGGATCAAACACACTTCCTGAAACCTTCCTTGCAACACTAACACCACTGCTATTCCAAAATCCACCATACTTAACTGCTTCTAGTTCTTCTTCTTGGAATCTTTAATTTTACTTTATTTTCTTTTGATTTTTTTTTTTGTATTTTTGCTATTATAAATGGAACTGATTGAGATGATTTAAACACTTAAGAAAACTTATAAATAAGCTAAAATAAGCTTAAATGAACACTGTCTAACAAATTTGAACTACTAAAAGTACACTTGAGATTTTCAATAGAAATTGCATAAACTTGAAAAGGATCTAAAATGGATAAGTAAAACAGGCTTTGATTAAACTGAAAATGATATTACACACCTTCTAAATTACTGAGTACAATTGAAAAAAATTTTTACATTCAAATTGAAATTAATTAAAACTACACTACATTATATTAAACTAAAAACTTTTTTTTTTTCAATTGAGAAGGTGTGTAAAATTTTTCTTCCTGTGTCCTTGTCTTTTCTTTTATAACCTTCAAAACTTGACCTTGGAAGTTTCCCACCTTGATTTAGGGCCGTAGGATGACTCCTTTTGATCCTGGCTGTTTATTTGCTTTTGGCGGGAAATGGCTTTTAAGCCAATTGGGGCCTGATTACTTGTGCCAGGGAGGGATTTGGAGCTTAGTTGTTGTTTGGTGTGGCAAGGGGGGGGGGGGGGTTGAGTGTTGCAGGGTTGTGGCAGTGTAGGGGTTATGATGGGTGGTTTTGGTTTGTAGCAGGTAGTGGGGGCTGAGGTGGAGGAGAAGGGTCAAAAGGTGTGAGGGTGGTCAAAGGGTTAATAAAAACGGGGTGTTTGGTTGGTTATATATTAAAAGGAAAGGGTGGGCTAAGGTGAGGATTGGGCTGATGGTTTGTAACTTTGGGCTTGGAGGGGTGGTGATGGATTGGGTAGGTTTTATGTGGGCTGGTAAATGGGGTAATGGATTGGGGTGGTATTGGATTTAGGATTATGGAGTAGTAATATTATTTGGTCCGGTTTGGTTTTTGTAGAAATAATTCACAAGGACCATTTTGTAATTCATGGAATTTTAAGGGTCTGATTTGACAAGTTTCCAAAATTTATCACAAGGGTAAAACATGCCAATTTCCAATAATCAAAAGTCCTTTGATGTAATTTTTCCAAACTAAACTTGTAGGGATCATTTTTGTCAAATTTCAAAACTGTAGGGACCAAATATGTAATTTCTCAAACTTTTCACCCAAGGATCGTTTTTGATAATTTTTGACTTTTAAATGCCTTGGGTTGACTTTTCTTTCGTTTTAAAATGTCAGGGACTAGTTTTGTCAATTTTTGAAACTTGAGGGACTGAAACTGCCAATTGTGCAAACTTTGTTCATTTTTCATTTGTTTTTAAACATTTTGCATCAGAAACATATAAAACACAATTTTGGAATAATTTCTGTATTTTGATGCGTATTTGAGTGTTTTTGGATGTTTTGGCAGTTCAGATACGATAAAAATGATGAGTATTTACACACTCATCATGGAGGTTCGTCATAATACGATGTATCACAATTGTTACAAGGAAATGGATTCCTTGTTTGACAATCGGAACTGAAGTGTGGACCTCCACAGTAATCACAATAGTAAAACTGATGTGGCTGTGAGTCGTATGTGCTAGAGTCATAATCGTTATCAGGAAACTGCTTATAGACAAGCGTGTTTCCCGATTGACAATCAGAACTGTAGTGTGAACCACCACAGTACTCACAACAGTAAAACTGCTGAGTCTCATAGTGTGGTAGCTGATGGAATAAATCAGTCGTGTTATGGTAGGAATAGGGACCCTGGTTATAGACAGATCCGTTTCCTGACTCTACCATGCCACAACTAGGGCAATTTCCACCATTATAAGGACTACCACACCATTGGCAAATAAGAAGGTGTGGATGAGACATAGAAAGAATCAAATGGTTTTGGAGGGTGAGAAATGAAGAATCAAAAAGGTAGGAGGGTAAAGATGAATATTTTTGGATTTTTGGAAATACATTTTATATAAAAATAAGAAAGAAAATCTTTTTGGGTTTTTGTGTTCGTTGAAAACTAATTTTAAAATGTTTTCGGAATTCACTTATCATGTGACCTCATGGTAAAAAAAAAGCTCAAATCCAACCACTGAAAGGTGTTGAGGAAAAGGTATTATGTAGTTTGGGCTGGACTAACTTATCAGACTTCCTTAATAAAAGCCTCGTTGCAACTTCTTATACCGATAGAGGAGAAGAGCAATATCAAATCCAGGTATATATTATCTAGTTAATTAACTATATATGTTCGTTTGTGGTGATTTAATTAATTAATAAGGCTAATAATTGATTGTAATTTGATGGAGCAGATGTATTATGAATTTGGAGTATTCAGCACAATTTATGGAGGGCAAGCAATGCCAGATTGGATTAGGTTTAAAAGAAGCCAGACACCAATATCCTTTACAATCCCTTCATCTCCTAACAAGCAGCTCAAAGGTCTAAATTTTTGCTACGTGCAGAGAAGGAAGTGGTATAGAGAAAACTCCCCAACTCATCCATATTTTAGATTGCCAGTGATAGAAATTAGTAATAAAACAAAAAACCGCACCTGGGTATATGAGCATTGTATTGAGGACATCAATGTAGAAGGAGGGTGGTTAACATATTTAAGCCACTGGATGTTTGGGATGAATGAAATGGAAGCTGGTGATAATATTATTATTACCTTGGAAAGAGAAGACGTTGAGGAAGGTTGCGCATATGAATGTGGGGTGGGGTTTGTGTATGAAGATGAAGATGGAAGGATGGAAGATGAAGAACAAGATGCGTTGGAATATTACAAGTCATGGAATCACATCATTGGCAGTGATCTTTCTGCTTTTCAATCAACTACCGGAGAATACATCCTATGTCACGAATAATTTACAAAGGTACGTGTCATTTTTATTTAATAATATATATAAAAGATTACAAAGTAACCATAAATTTTATATCGACATCTATCAATACACCACATGACAACTTTGTATTAATTGGGTTTGAATAATAATTAATGTATTATTACTTGCTTTTCTTTTCTACTTATCTATTATTCATTTATTCATCAGAAGAAAACCGATCCATTTAGAGATTTCTCCAAAATAAAAAGCCCTATGTCTCCTTGTAACAGGTCGGATTCAAGTTACGAGTCGGAAACCGATCTACACTACTACAAAAAATCTCATAGAGACTGGTTAGAATGGCTCATGGAGAGTGGTTTAGGAACCACTCTAGGC